>VXAL01007847.1:0-104572 GCA_013399475.1 Chauna torquata | reverse complement strand
CATGCCTGAAGTGGCTGTTTTTTCACCAGGAATTACAAGGAAAATTCTTCCAGTAGGTTTTCCTTTTTTTCATAATTTCATATGGATCCAAATAATTGAATACTTATCAAAATGCTTCATGTCTCAAATGAAAAGTTTGTTTTCTGTTCTGTTGTTGGGCTAAGTAGAGGTTCCAGATTCCGAGATTCTTCCTTCCTTAGAAATGACAGCTAATTCAGAAATTTAAAGGAACGGAGAAACCTGTAATTACTAAGAATCCATGAATCCTAAAAAATTGCTCATCAGGGATCAAACTCAAGCTCCTTAGGTACTGCAATTTAATCATGCATTTGAAGTCTTATATTTACGTGAACAAAACAAGTAATCGAAACCTGAGAGCTCAGTATAGTTGCTGCCCTGCCCTGTGTTTCCTGACATAGAAATGAATTTTATTGAGTACGACTAAAACCTGTTTCTTAAAGAGGAAAAGGGAGAGAAACAATCTTTTTCTTCAGAGAGTAGCATCCATCTTCTTGTTTAGGGCAGCTTAAAAGAGAAAGTTTAGTACTGCAGCTACCACACTCTCTTGCACTTGCTTTGTGCATATAACTACTTTGTTTTGCTGTAAGAAAGGGAAGATGACAAATACAATTGAGGTGACAATATCTGAGATTTTAGACACCTCCTTAATGTTCAGATTTCAGCCATCTTGACAGGTATATTCATAGAGGATGAAATTCACATGCAGGCAGACAGCCCCAGGCTTATGCACCACACAAATCCTGTCTAAGCCTTTAAAATGTGTTTTAAGTGGGCCTAATTGATGCACAGGACCTGTACTGGTCCCTTACACATGGGAGAATTTCTCCCAGTTTTTAGGCTTGCAATAATTAACTATTGTACTTTTGTTTAAAAATCTTTTATTCTTTTTTGATCTGATTCCATTTTTCCTAGTGAGTTACTTTCACACTTCCTTCTGTTTAAACATAAGCGCACAGAAATGTTTGAGATCACAATGTATATATTAGGTAGGAACACAAATGAAATGTATATTAGAAAGGTCAGCGTTCAATAAAAATTCAAATCAGATATTTGGATTTGATTAGATACTGTGTGGTCTTTGCAGTGTACACATGGGGATTGTGCAGAAAATCCACTAAATGTGGTGATGTGAAAGCACACATTTTGTGAAGGACTAAATTCATCATAGCCTGTAATGATTCTTAAGACATTGGTGGAGACTAGAATTACTATAGCAACTGATTATGTGTTTGCTGGTAGTTTAGTATTTGCTAGTACATTAAGCACAATCTGCCACTTCTAATTAATACTTCATAATTTATATTTATTGTACCATCAATTTTGAATCAAAAGGTAGCACAACCAGCTTATTAACGTAAGAATGCAAAATATATTCTTGTACGTAGTTTGTGCCTTGCCCAATTTTGTCTAGTATCCAAAAGGACATATCTTTATTTTTTCCTCACATTAACCAATTTTTCAGCTACCTCCTATCCACTTGGAGAAAGTCAGACACAAAACAGCAAATATTACTCTGAAGAGAGGAATGTTACATGATGTTTATCATGGGATTTTATCTTTACATACATTTTGGACCAATGTTCTGAAGACGTGCTTTTGGTTTTTTAAGGGTACTGTTTTTATTTGACCAATGCTTTTGCCTCAAGGGTAAATAACCCAAATAGGTTTTAAACTACTTTAATTAATCTTTTCAAATACCTGTGTTTCTCTTGATTTAATGCAGCATGGCCCAATTTACTCTGGAAGTGAATCAAGCTAAATGTGAAATAGTTCTGCATTAGTTTTCAATGACAGCATCTACACGATGGTAGACATAATCTACTTTAAGTTCATACTGTTAATGAATTCAAACTAACCTTGAAAGTACATATGTAGACAAAATCTGTGACTGGTATTTACGCAGAAGAAGCATGCATTTACCCAAGAATTGCAGTTATTTATGAATTCCTCCTAAAAATCATTGTGTTTGCCTACCCATTATAAATGATGAAAATTTGGAATTATAATCCAAAAAGTGTTTCAGATTGGAGTCATAACTTCAAATCAAGTCAACTCAGGGTACATTCAGATAGTCATTGTACACCGTCAAGTGTAGAACTGAACTTTGATCAAACACCCTTTAAAGTATTTGTAAATTGTCTTTCAACCTATTTTGACTTATTGACCTATCTGTAAGGTAGAGAGTTTTGTTGGAGTTCATAGTTTTAAATAAAGTGTTAAAATTAAAAGTGATACAGTACCACACACACAGGGAGGTAATCAATAACAACATTGTACAACATTGTAGAATGGTTACTGGGTGACAAAGACATACTGGGTAAGCTGCTCTATAGGTGTTGAAGGGCTGAATTGCCGTCAGTTTGTTCACTATGATTTATGTAATCTATTCTTCATGTAGATGGTAATTCTCTGCTTTTAAAAATAAAGGTGTTGCTTGTAGATACATGCTACCAAAGCACTGACAATGACAGTATGTGATGTTCTGATACCCTACTCTATACATGAGCCTTGTGATGCAGTTAGCAAGTCTGATGACTATGGAGATTAGCGATCTTGTCAGGAGCACTTTACAGGTAAAGACATAGGAAAGATGTTCATTGAAGGAGCCTTGGAGGTGGGCAAGCCATGGTAAAAGCTAAAGGAGATTTGGTGGCGGAGGGTTTGGAAGAGTCTTGGCAGTTCCTGAAATGAGAAGATAAGGCTGCCAAAAGAGAAAAAGAGTGGAAGAGATGGGTTAAAGTGCTCTGGAATGGAGACAAAACAAGGCATCTCTGTACTCTTTATGCCAGTAATCTCTCCATTTACTGTTTCTCTATTAAGAGGAGACACAGATAAGCATTTTCAGTGGTTGTTTTCTGATATAAATATTTATCCATATGAAACTGGCTTAAAATGTTATGTCTTGTGTGTTGTATAATATTGTATGACATACTGTATGAGATTACTTGATCTATGTTATATGATGTAGGAATCAAAAAAACTATGATATGTTTAATCTGTATTTTCTCATATTTTTAAATGCTAAGGCAATCTGCATATCTGCATTCTTTCATTTTAAATCTACTTGTGTCATGGTGGAAATATTTCTACTATACAGTAGTGTTCATGCTCTCAGTGTACTTCCATGCATGGCAAAATTTCCCTCTTGGCTCATCTCTATTCATAAATAAATGCCATGGAGAAATTCTCTGCAGTTTTTAAGAATCTACTGTATCATGCCTCAAACTGGCAAAAAAAAAAAAGCATATTTTGCAAAACTTACTTGTATGGTTAGCATTATTTGTACTTTATAGCAACATATAAAAATTATTGTTTACATGGGTAAATTATCCAGGCCTTCTGCTGTATTGTAATTAAATAACTGTATGTTTAGAACTGGGCTTCATTCATACCTATTCTGGAAGTGCACTGGTAAAGAGAACAGTAGCATCTAGCAATGCATAACTTTGGGTCTCCTTTTCATGTACTTACTATATTTTAACTTAAAATTTAATTTGTACAAAAAAATACCATAGTAATCCAGGTGCTTTCTGAGGGGGCTGGATGTCAGGTCTGAAAAATATGGCCCGAACACCAAAGCAGTGGTCATTCAGCTTTAGGGCAGCATCTCCCAGAGCATGCCTGGGAGACGTAAAATGTACACATGGCAAAACTGCCCAGAAAGTGAAACCAGGAGCTCAGCCATCAACATGTCCACCTTGTTGCATATCCATAGTAGAGCTGGATGAGAGCGGATCTGATGATTCAAGACTAAGGACAGCAGCTGATGGTAGCACCAACTGAGTAAGGGCTAGAACTGAGCCAGATACCTTTTCAGTGATGGTACAACTCTCATCAGCTGTTCGTGTGATAAGAGGTAATGTAAAGAACTGCCCTGAATATCAAGGACTGTAAAAAGGTATGTCATAGTTTTTGTCCCCAGAAAACTGCAGGAAGCCAATAAGTAATTAGCAGAGCCCTTTCGAAGAACTGGTCTTTCACATTAGTCAAAGTTGCTGTTCCTTTGACAGAGTCCTGTTGAAACAGGTTGGGGGTAAACAAAGAACATTAGTTGGTGCAACACCATGAGCAGAGAAAGAAATAAAATGTAGCTCCAAGGAAAAGCATGAAATCTCTTCATTAAAAAAGTGTGTATCACCATGATATGTAGCTGCACGGTGACTTCAGGAAAGATCTGCATGTTTCTGGGAAAGAAATTGTCACCTGGCAGGAGAACACAATTTTTTGCTAGAGAGGTCTTTTTCTGTACTCTGTTGAGATGCATCTAGTCCAGCACAAAATACAAACTGATATAGAAGTCCTGAGAATGGATGCCATGAAAACCAAGAGATGTATAAGCCATATTTCAGAGAAATCACAAATTGACAATCAAAGGGTGAGGTCCTATTGTGCTATGAGCAAAATCAGATGGGGCCATGACATTTTGTTTTCACTTGAGGCAAGTAAATGCCATTTTAGATTTTGATGCCTGCCTCATGCCGTGGATTCATATTTAATAGCGAAGACTAAGTATGTGGTTTTCCTATGCCTCACAAAAGAGTATTGACAGATTTTTTTCATGGCTGCCTCCTGTACCAATTTAGAAAGAAGCCCTTTAGGCTGCAGGGATTAATGGCCATTTCATAGATCAATGGGTAGTTTCCTGAGGCTTTATGCACAGCACACCATTGCATGTCTTAGCATGTTGTAATTTTCAGTGCGTATAGGGAGTTTACTTTGCAACAGCTGTTAGCAGTCTAGCAGTTGCTTCAAAGACGTGTATCTTACATGTAGCCCAGCCAAGTGAGCAATCGGCCTCCACAGGACACACCATTTTCGTTATGTGTAGGTAGACAGGGCACAGGAGCGGAAGAAATGTAAAATGGTGAATAAAAACATGACAGAGGAGGTTAGAGAGGAAAAAAGCAACTTGGTGGGATAAAGAATAGTGAAAGAAGAAAATATAAGGATAGAGAAACCAGGAAAGAAAGATACAGAAACTAGAGGAGGAAAACTGAGAAGAAAATAGGAGACAGTATCTGGGAAAACGCAGAAAAGGGAATTTCTTCTTACTGTTAGAAATAATGACTCTAGAGATAGACTGGTGGTTCTGCCTCAGACACAGCTGGTATGTGTAATGGCAAACCAATAGTAAATACTGCCAAAGAGTTTTAGCTGACAGAGGGGTATGACCTGGGGCACAGGGTGATGTAGTAGTCTGGGACCCGTAGATTGGTTACCCTGGCAGCTTTGCTGCACTTGCACAACAGCTTGCTGGAGCTCTTCCCAGAGTGCTGACTGAGCACACACTATTTCTGAGCTAGAGCTATGAACCTGATCTCAGCGTGCAGAAACTGTCTCTTGGGAACTGTGGGCCAAGTGTTACAGAGTCTTTCTTTAGCTCAGTGGGACTCAACTAACATTTGATAGAAAAAATAGAATTTGATAGAGTCCACATGTGTTTCTTTTGCTCATTTACCCTCCTCCACTCAGCCATAAATCAATGTGTTAATTGCCTCCACACAATTGGCTAAGAGAGAAATGTGGTTGCTCAATGTTTCGTAATTTTAGACTGCTACAAACCTCTTATTCCTGTGCCTGTATTGCAGTTGAAGCTCTTTCTTTGTGCCTGCTGCCCTCAGTGAATGGGGTGCAAGGTAAACATTTATCAGATTGTTTCGTATGACTCCTGTCAGAAATGTGCTGCACTGATGGGATGTCTACGCGCTGCCTGCAGGGAAAGGAAGTTGGACATGAAATGTCTGTGCTTCCTCTGGTGCCTGTGCAAGTACCATTGTAGAGCCCGGACTGATCAGGTCCTGGTGTCATGGTTTTGGCTGGGACAGAGTTAATTTTCTTCACAGAGGCTCACACAATGCTGTGGTTTGGATTTTTGATGAAAATAGTGGCGATGTTTTTGGTTGTTGCAGAGCAGTGCTTACATAGAGCCAAGGACTTTTTTGCTTCTTGTGCTGCCCTGTCAGCGAGCAGGCTGGGGATGCACAAGGAGCTGGGAGGGGACACAGCCAGGGCAGGTGACCCAGACTGACCAAAGGGATATTCCACACCATATGGCGTCATGCTCAGCCATAAAAGCTGGGGTAAAGAAGGAGGAAGGGGGGGACGTTGGCAGTGATGGCGTTTGTCTTCCCAAGAAACCATTACACGTGATGAGCCCTGCTTTCCTGGCAGTGGCTGAACACCTGCCTGCCCGTGGGAAGTAGCGAATGAATCCCTTGCTTCACTTTGCTTGTGAATGCGGCTTTTGCTTTACCTAGTGACCCATCTTTATCTCAGCCCATGAGCTGTCACACTTTTACCTTTCTGATTCTCTCCCCCATCCCACCTGGGGGGAGTGAGCAAGTGGTTGTGTGGCACTGAGCTGCCTGCCAGGGCTAAACCACAACACTTAGTCAAGTAACTCTTCAGAATTTCCTGTGCAGATTAAAGTTTTTTTCTTTTATTTGTTGTTTGTTTTGTTTTGTTTTGTTTTTATAATTCTGATGGGCTCATGGCTATATTCTTCAGTGTCATATTTGGTCACTGTACTTGTGGTCTGGCCCCGAGAGGCAGCCAGTGTTCCATGGCTCTCCTCGCAAGAGCTGGAGTTCCCATTATTTGAGAAAATGTTATCCTCCCAACAGACCCATTGTGTATATTTATGTAGTAGCCACTAAATGAGAGAAAAAACAGCTAATTCCTTTGGAACTGTGTTCCTGCATATCATACCCTATATTTTCAGTCCTCAAATTTTTTATTTCTGTTTATACTCAAGAGATTTATTCAGTGGGTCCTTGAATGCATTGCACTTTATCTTAAATGAATTGTTCATGCCTTATCTTGCCTATAGAAATACATTTGTCATGTTAAGATAGAAACCTCTAATGCCCTAATCTAGAAATGCAACCCCAAACCTCATACTGAGGAAATTCTATACACAACGCCTATTGGACAGTATCTTTTATCCTCTCATCTCATACATCTCTAAACAAGTTCTGAGTGGCTGGACCACATAGCTACAGCTCAGTATAATTTTGCAAAACCTCAGAATCTCTTAGAACAACAATATGTGATTACAAAGTGGTGGATTGGGATTGCAAATAATCTTCTGCCAAAATCTGGGCATAAAACTTTGCTGTCCCAGAGAGCACTGTAGAAAGAAAGCAACATTTGAACAAAAAGTGAAACAAAGATCTTTTAATCCAAAGTACTATGCATTTTGAACAATGTTCTGGAAATTTGGTTTTGATTCTGTGATGCTGACATTAACGTTGTTTTATAGGTCAGATGCATGGTGTTCCATGTGCTAGCAAAAGCTGATGTAACCACGTCAGTCAATGCATCAAGCATTAAAATCAGTGGCATTATATCAGTAAGTGAAAGTGACTTGAGATGTTCTGCTATCTGTAACATACATGTTGGATTCAGCCATTGGAGACAGTAGCTCACACACTAAACTAGGTACTGATATGAGATAGCGTGTAAAGCATGAAATCTTAAAAATTGCTTTAGTTTGTATGAACCAAAATATTGTTTTCATGGATCTATTTCCTCCTCAATGAGTCTTCTCTTAAATTTTTTTGCCCCCTGCCTGTTCTGCCAAGGTACAAATGTACTCATTAATCAAGGTATACAGCAGACATTGCTTTGCTTGAAAAATGTTTGCTCAATGAACATGCTACTTTCAATTACAAATAGAGAGTTCAGGCATGCCTTGGTCTTTTGAAGTACTGCACACCTTTTTCCACCCATGAAGAGGCATAGTGGTGTTACTTGAAAAAATCTATCCTTTATATTCAGCTAGCATTTTAGGCACCCCTTTAGAGCCTTGGAGAGATTATTGCTCATGACTGCTGTTCATAAAGTTCATAGCAGGTCTCCTTTTTTCTGTAAAGAATGCTATTCCCCCCCTCCCCTTTCTTCCAGATTGTTTTATTTCCTAGGAAACTCTGGAGCAATTTACATGCCTTTTGAGTCATGCAAGAAATTTTCTGGCCAGCTGAGTGACTGTATGGAAGCTAGTGTTCTCCAGTACAGACAGATGGTCTCGTTTAGATGTCACATTTTAACCATATAGCTTACCAAGGATTTATAATTCTCTTTAGAACTAGTGCTAATATTTTGAACTTCTACAGAATCTTCCTATTGAACTCTCAAAGCTCTTCACAAACATGATTGAATTTAGCCTCTACTGAGTAGATCAGTATTCTCACCTTAAGGATGGAAAAGCTGAGACACAGGGAGTAAAGCCAGGTATCTAAATGAGATATCTGATGTCAGGAAGCAGAGTTCTTGTTCAGGCACACTGGTAACAAGTTTTGTTTAAGAATCTCACTTAATTTTGTAAATGCTACTTCAGCTATTTTTGTTGCTATTATTATTGAATGTTATATTATTATCCAGGAAGCAAGGAAAACTGAAATGGCAGCTGGTAAAGCACAGGTCTGAGAAATTTTGAAAGGTGACAACACGATGGGTGAAAGCACACAAAGTTATAAGAGAGGTGAGTCTGGGAGGGATATGAGTGGTCAAAAATGAGGGGATGAGCCATACAGAAGTTGGCAGGACAATGAAATTAATATCACTAAGTTCAACAACTAACCAGCCAAATCAGAAGCCTGTACACAAGCAGCTGCATCAGATGTCTGTAGCTGGGATGGCAGTGAATCAGCATCTTGCTGATTTGAAGGTGGTGGAGGAAAAGGAGAGATCCCTGGTCTTGCTTTTTTCTTAACCCACATATTGCTATTATCATGAAACTCTGTTGGTAAACTCAATGCCACTGCAGTAGTTACTGCAAACAAGATGATACTTACTGAGGCAACAACCATGGCACAAGGTATCACAAAGCAAAAAGGACCATCTTGTTAAATGGATGCAGAGTAAATTCCTTTCTGTATTCACTTAGCTTTGCTAACATCTGTGGACATATTACGCTGCACTTCCAAAGTATAAGTGGTGCTCAAAGAACATTCTCAAGTCAAAGCTGACTCTAAACCATTGAAGAATAACAACTATAGAGACTGTACTTTGGAAGGGGGAACTAGAGGGCCATCACCTCAAAGATTTAGGGTAAATTCTGAACACAGAAAAAATGAAATGAATGGAAAATGCTGTAAAAAGCAGCATAGAGTTAACAAAACTGGATCATGCAAGACTATTTTTGATAATATGATATAATCTAAGTGAAGGAAAATAGCATAGAGTTAAATTTCACTAAATTATTTAATGGAGCATTACAGAGTTACTATCATTCTAGATGGACATTTGCACAAAAAACATTAAGATGAATAAGGAACTGCATAAGAAAGAGGCACATTTTGGGAGATATCCAAAAGAGAGGAAGGTTCATATAAGTCCTTTCATAGTCTTCCACCTTTTCTAAACTGGAAACTTATCATTTGGAAATAGCAGACAGAAGAAGATTTGTTGATCACAGGATGACTGTAACATGCCAGATGATGTAGTCAAGGAAAAAGAAAATAGGAACTGGAACTTGGTAATCTGTTTGCTTTTCAATCAAAAATCAACTGCACCTTGAGGTACTAGGTTAACAGTTTAACTAGTGTCTGTGTGAGGCAGAACATCTTTTTATTGGTTCTGAACTCATCACTTGTTGGTTTTGTCTGATGTTTTCTAGGTATTATGAGAGGCACTGATCATTCCTTGCTTGCCTTTTCCATTCTACCTGTGATTTTGTAGATCCATTGAGCCCTTCTACAGTCTTTTCTGTTGCAGACTTGTGCTAGCCTATTTACTCCTTCATTACGCTGCATCTGACTCTTTTCATCAGCCCTGTTGATACCTTTCTATTAAACTTGTTTGAAATGACAGGATCAGAACTGCATACGATACTCAAGATGTAGGGGCATGGTGTATTTTTAGAGTACTTTTCTGTTTTCCTTCTATAAAAATATCCTTATTTTTTTTTTATATATATACCAAAATGGCCATAGAGCTAATGTTTTCATGGAAATATTTATTATAACTCCAAGATCTCTTCCCCAAATAATACAGCTTACTTCAGATGCATTACTACCTATATATATATATATAAGCTTACTAGAACACTGATCTGTATGTAAAAAATAAAAAAATAAAAATATCAGTAACTCTTTGGTCATCAGAAGTGGAAGGTGACAGAAATCCAACCAAAGGTCATGCTGCTGTGATTCTTTCCTGACCCACAGCAGTCATGAGAAAAATGACTGTCTCTCTAAATTGCAGCCATCCTGTCTGAAATTGGTGTTTGTAATCCTTTCTCTAAAGAGAGAGAGTCATTGCATTGCACCTGATAGTTTCTGTACAGAATAATCTGGAGAGATGATAGAAAAGGAAAAAGGGAATCTGTTGCTTAAATCAGTGATCTAACTCACAAGTTATCAGTCTTCTGTGTTCCAGCACACTTCTGAGGTGATCAGAGATTCTGATGAGTGGAGAAAAGACATTTTGCACTGAAGGTGGCAATACTACCAGCTGCATCCTTCCTTGTGGAGTTTGCACTGACACACACTCGCACAACCTCTCTGAAGTTTACTTACGCTAGTAGCAATTAGATGCATGTGGCTCTGATACTGGGGAAACTCTTATCATAGCGGAGGGGCAGGGAATCGATTAGAGCCGCTTTCTGCAATGAGCACAGGGGATCCGGCAGTGCTTTTCGTTCTTTACCTGTCACTCTCTTGTTCTATGGCTGAAAAGGAGAGGTTGCACAAACATGCAGATCCATGATCTGCTCACAGAAAACTGGAGTCTAAACTTCCATTGCTTGTATCTGCAGCCAGTCTTGTAGCTGTGTTGTAGCTATATAAGATACTGAGTGTGGGCCATTTTTCTTAACATCAAAGACTTGTAGTGGATTCATTACTTGGAGAAGAAGGTGAAAGCCAATGTCTTTGCCACAAATTAATATTTCTCTAGTACATGTTTCCCTTCCATATTTCACTTCTCTTCGCGTGCATGTTCTCTTTAAGTAGCTCTCCCATTCTTCTTTTGCTGTCTTTCCTACACTTCCCGTGTTTTCTGGCATTCTTTAAACATACTCCATTTCTCTTTTAAATTCTTGTTATAAGTCCATTGAACTAAACTGTTGACCATAACCTCTTGTTCTTCTGGCTATGGAAGACTGAGACAGTATGTTCCTGTCTGCAGTGACAGTCCATCCCACTGTCTTTAGCTATAAAGATGGTGACCTTATGACGTAAGTAACAAGACCTACAGGATGCTGTGAAGATTGGCCAGGACACAGGGACAATCTATACAAAGTCTTCTCCTTCTTCCATTCCAGACTGAGCACTGTTTCTTACCCTAATATCTCATAACACCAGAAAAAGACAACATTTGAAGTGGACCATTCAAACAGACAGCATCAGCATTTTAAATGGATTAGTTAGATGTAGAGCCAAGATGAAAATTGTGGTTTGGACCACTTTTTCATTTTATTAAAGTTATCATTCAAATCTTGGCAGAGCCAACATCTGGAATGATATCCATTTTAATGTGACATAAATTATCACCATAAGGAACATGGCAGAATGATCAGCAGCCAGAGAGAAATGATTTCTGAGATGGATAGCTAACATTTCTTGTGAATTCAGTCAATTAAGAAGTGTGATTGCTTATTTGATCATATCAGTTAAATTACTGAAACAAATAGTAATGGAACAGTATGAGACACGGATGTGTTGAAGAAGATTTTGAACCATGATTTCACAGATCTAAACCCTGAACAGTTTCCAGAAATAATTTCACTGAAATAATGGGACATTTCTTGAGTGAGGACAGAATAAAAAAAAAAAAGAAGAAGAAGAAGAAGAAATCAGCAATCTGGCACAAAAAATTCTAATGTTACTGTCTCTACATTCTATGTGTGAAACACAATGTGCCTTTTAAGCCTACAAAACTACATGTACTTTCATTTGGATTGACTGAGCCAGACAGACAGACAAGACAGCATGGACATGAGAACCAGACTCTGCACGAACCTAGAAAAGGTCCTTTTTCCTGAAGTTGCACACAGCTCTTGAGGTCTAGGTTGAATTCTTGGTTTCCCAGGGATTTTTCTCTTGTAACATTGGACACATCACTTCATTTGCATGTGCCTTAGTTTCTCATCTGTGCAGACCAAGGACTGTCATGCTGCGCTTTTTAGTGCTTAGTATAATGAGGCACTTACATGAGTTGTGGTCTTTGGTGAAACTTTCAATATTGGGGATAATTGGAGCAAATACAGCAATAATACAGATAGAGAGCACATGTAAATTAGACTACAAAAATATACAGCCAGGATGTATTATAGTCAAGAGTATAGAGACTTCCAAGTGAGGTCTGATCAGAGGTGCTAGGTCTACACATCTGTACTGATATCAGACCCCAGCTGGCTCAGAAATAAAGGCTGACTTTCTGTTGTTACTTGGTTAAACCAGAAGCATATTTCCAGTATAAAGATTTTGCTAATAATGTCTTCTCATCACTGGCAAAGCCATTCTGTAATGCTTCAGGGACGTGTGCTAGTGGTTACCTCCAGGAAATCCTCCATGCTAGTTCTGAGGAGCCAATCTCACAAGTGACAAAGGTCAAATCTGGGTAAAAAAAAAAAAAAATAGAAAAGGGAGATGCCAGCATTAAACTGTTCAGTGATGCTTTGATGATGTCAGTGAGACACTGTGATGGGGAGATAAAATGGACAATAAACATTTCAGGGCAGCTAGAGTATATCAGCTCTGCCACAGGTAAAGGATTTAGTCTGCAGCTCCAAAAATGACATGGCTGCTGCAGAAGGTGTAAGGGGAGTTGTAAAGTCCTGAACTGATTTTATCTTATCTGGTTATCCATAAACTGGGAGTTAAGAGAAAAAAAAGAAAGAGAGAGAGAGAGAGAGAAAGAGAAGCCAGAAAGAATAACTTTTTAAAATCATTTTTATTCCAAGAAAAAAACATGTGATTAACATGAGAGCCAGGGCAGTAATCTTTTGGTAGGCTTTCACAGGGAACCCTAAAGATTATATGTAGGTTGTATAGTTAGCATACTGCCCTTAGAAATTATACAGTTCCAACTAGGCGTCTAATACTTAGCATGCAAAACAAAGTCATTTATTCCAGTACCAATAACATTTTCCCACTTCCTCCAAAAATAACCCTATAACCTTGTTCCATCCCAGACAAAGCTCTTGCATATGGGTGGTGGTTATTAAAAACAATATTGAGAAAATTATATACAAAGCTGCTTAAGGATATTTCCTATAAATAAAATATTGCTTGCTAAGCACTGTTTCAGCCTCAAATTGCAGATTTTGGTGTAGGAATTGCTAGGTGAAGTTCTCTGCAGGAGATCAGACTGAACAGCTGCAGGACAGTCCCCTTGGCATTAAGATCTGTGAGCTCCTAAATGAGCACAGATAGTTGTAAATGAGCAATGTTAGTTTACCTGTTTTACACTCCTGAGGAATAAGATTTCTTTGGCTATTCATAAAATAACTGGTTCATTCTTGGAACTGTTAAAACCAAATGTTTCATACTTTTTAGCACAAATAATAATTTCTCCTTAAATTTGTCCTAGAAATGTTTCTCACAAGTGTCAGATGTGAAACCCTCTGATCATCCCAGTTAAGGAGTGGAAAAAGTATCAGGTGAATTAGATGACCAGTCTCACATCACCAAATAATGAAAAAAAACAAATAGCTGGACAGCATAAAAATCATTCTTAGGCTGCAGTTTAGTGAACAACTCTAATGAATGTACTCAAATACTGAGTAGTTCAGAAATCAACAATAAGTCAAAAAAAGAAAACAAGGCTGCACTGTATTTGTGGTGAACATTTCCACCCGCTGTAGCTTGTACGTTTCTGTCAGGAGGCTGATGCTGTCCTCTTTGCATTCTGCTCACCCCTTTGCTGAAGACCAGGAGCCTGGTCTCAATTCCTTCTCTGTTGCCGTGGCTCCTAAAACTCCTTTATGTCTTTTATGCTGTCATATTTACTTGCACTAAAAGGTACTGCAAACCAATTTACAGTCATGTATAACATCACTTTTTACATGTCACCATATTAAAGAGCCTTGTAACGTTTCGATTCTAAGCCCTTATTTCAGGTTTTATAAATCTTGCCTGCTTCTAATTACATCAGGCTGAAGCCAAAGGTGTAAATGTTAACCCTGCAGACCGATTTACAGGAAATGGTAGGCGTCTTATTTATTTTAAAATATGAGGCATCAGAAAAGACAGTGATTTTTGCATATCCTCTTTTTTGATACTACGCTTTAACTCACAGTAGAACATGAAAGTTCTGATTATTTATCCTGTAATGGGAGATAATTTGAGTGGAATTAGAGGAACTTCAGTATTAAGAAATAGAAGGAATTGGCTAAAATTTGTCAAAGTTTGTTTTTTTATTGTCCTAAATACAAGAACGCAAGGGATTGCTTGAAGAGATTCAGAGCTGATACAGATATATAGAATGAAGACATTTCTTTGTCTTTATGAAGTGTATGATCAGTGACTGCTCTGGGGGTTCATCAAGGCAAACCTTGGGGCTGAATTGCAAATAGGAGCTATCCATTTCACGGTGCATCAGAAACAACCATTGCTTTACAAAGTATTGACCATATCTTTGACTACTGAAAATTGGTATCCTTGTATTTCGTGAATGAAATGCAGGAACTGCTGGTCCCTGGAAGAGTAAAACACTAAAGACTATCTGGAGACTAGGAAATAGCTTTCATTTGAGGTCTTGAATAATAAACTAGACAGTGCTTTCTTTGCCTCACTCTTCACCTATGCAGTCCCCCAGGCACAACCCAGAAAGAGGGATGAGTCAGGGATTACCTGAGAGAGTGGGACCCGTACAAACCCATCAGACCCGATGGCTGCCTCTAGCAAAGGCATTGAGAGAGCTGGCCAGCTTGCTTACTGTCATCTTTGAAAGGCCGAGAGGATCAGGGAGTTAACATCCACGTTGGGATATCACAGTCCACATGAGCAGACAGCTTGATAGGTAAAAAATTGGTTGGATGGTGGGGGTCATGGCTGACACGTCATTCCCTGTTTGGATGCCGGTAACAGTGGGTACCGCAGGGGACTGTCCAGGGACTGGTCCTATTTAACACCTCTATCAACAACCTGGACGAGGCAGCAGAAGGCACTTCTGTGCTGTTTGCAAATGACACCAAATGGGGGGACCAGTTGATAGGCAGGAGGGACAGGCTGGCATGGATGATGTTAGTCATAGTCAAAGCTGTGCTGTCTTACATAAGTGAAGGATGTGATACAAAATTTAAAGATCTTTCTCAGCCTCCTCCAGTTGTCTTGTTTACAGCGCAGCTTTACTTGTTAGTTATTGTTTTCTGTTTAATCTCTTTGCAAGTGGGCTGCTGGGCATCGACCAGTGCCAAGGGGTAGGAAATATCACTCCAAGAACTGTCTGTCTTTATTTCGGCATACAGTGTGAAACTGTTCCCCTCCCTGTCCCTCAGGCCTTGGTAAATCTTATAAAATCCTTTTCAGATTGAAATCCTCCTCTTCCCAAACTGCACTGTGTTTTACAGCATGTATTTCCCTATAGTTACGTTGTTTTATCCATTTGTTTTGATCAGAGCAATGCATGGGGATAACAGGTAGGCTCACAAGTACCTGACACTGCTTCTTAGCTCTTTTTGCCATGCCAGCTTTTCATAATACTGAATCCTAGGGATGCCTGGAAGAAGCCAACAGCATTCTGCTCACTTACACATCTTTCAGAAGAGCTGCAAGCTGCCTGGATTTCTCTTACAAACTCACTCGATAGACATGCTTTCACAAAAGGTGTTCCAATAGTTTAATAGATTTATTCCAGAATATGACAATAAATAGTTGTTTCAAATGTCAATTTTAAGGCTTGCAAAATGTAACTATATACATGCATAAGATCAGAACATAAATCAGCACAGTAAAACAGCTCTGTAAATATTTATGAACTCAGGGCTCTTTGTCTCACACTTACTCCTTCTATGTCCTCATCTTAAATTTTCACTTGCTTTAGTTTATGGCTGGTAGTCTGGGCTGAGTCCCTGACATTGTTAAATCGCCTCCTGTTTTCTCTGGTATTGTATATACCACAATGCTAAATCTTTATTGACTGTAAGTGAATGTATGTTCTATAGAAAGAGACCCGTTTGCATGCAGGGGCAGATTCTGCATTCTGATGGACCTGTGTGAAGTTTAGCCAGCCCCACATTGCCAAACTGAAGCACAGCCTGGATTTTGCCATGTGAGCTGCCACCCCTGTGGTGTCTGCAGGTGAGGCAGGACCCAAGTTCCCTGTTTGTGTTGGTATTTCAGATGGGGCTGGTTATTCAGGAGGGAGAGGGAAAGGAGAAACATTAAAAAGATGTTTGAAAGGATGAAAAGTAAAGGTTTGCGATGAAGGAGACATGAAAAGGCCGTGAAGGAGCAGAGACAGGAGAATCAGAGCTGTCAGCACAGTCTAGCGAGGTCTGTAGAAAGTTCTCTTGTCAAACGTCTTTGCCTCCCTGGCTTCTGCTCCCGTGGCTGTGATCTTTGCCCCAGGCATCCTGGCATTTCACTAGCCCAGAAGGAGAGGGGATGACCTTTTTCCTCCATCCATTGCAGCATTCGCAGGTGAGGGCAGAAGTATGCAACCATATAGGCACCACTGTTTTGCAAGTTTTACAAAGTTGTGTGTGTCATCACTTCTCCCATTTGTGTCATGTTATCTCTGCAATTTCTACTACTATTCACTAATTCACACCAAAATCTCTGACTTAGTTGTATTTTCACCTTGCTTAACTAGTAGAAGATAGCACCATGTTAATTGATATAATAATCAGAAAAAAAAAATCTAAAAATAAACCTACTGTAATTTTCCACTGTTAATTTTCCACTGTTTGTTTAACTGGATCTTTAAAGTTCCTAAGTGGTCAGTTTGGGCTGAGACAAGTGCTATCATTTTTCTTCTCTCTAGTCTACTGCTCTCTGGCCTTTTTGGACTGCAACCCACAATGGGTTTGAGAACACCACTGTGCATGTCTTGTAATTTTTGTGGTCTGAACGGGTGGTGCTTGTGGCAATTCAGGATGAATTCTTCACATTAAGGAATTGGTTTCTGCTACTTCGTGACAGACCTTGACAGATAAAGGTCCTGAGATCCTGCCAGGCATGCTTCCCGTGTGTTTCTGTATGTCTTCACTGAAACTGTGTGGGATCAGCAGAAAAAAAAGGGTTGGGGTGTGAAAACATTTTCCATGATGTTTACACGTCTTCATTTGAGATTTATGACATTTCTTGAGCATCTTGAATGAAATTAATGATGACATTGCTCTCCATACTTCCTAGAAAAAAGAGAGCATAGTTCTATTTTCATCGCTACGTATGCGTTTCTGAAGTAACTCCAGTGAGATTGATGGAAAACTTCTGCTTATGTGAAATTGCGTGAGAAAAGGAGTTTTTGCTCACACTAGCAGATACCTTGTCTAGATGCACAACCCTAGTCTGAGATGTTTCCTTGAACATGCATTACCAGTTCTTTCTGCAACAGGGAGCAGCTAGCTAACCCTCAGAAATGGTCGCTTCGATGTTATGTACCTGCTTTCCATGCTGTTCCTGTCCTTTATCCTGGAGGATCCAGGACAGGGTTTCCTACTGAAGCTTCCTTTTAAAATTATACCTCTTCAGGGACCTGGGATTGTGAACGACCTCTGTTTGCAACACTAAGTACAGTAAATGCTATTGTGTTATCCAACAGTAGCAAATGAAATAATCCCACTCCCGTCACTTTCTAACAGGATAATGTTAAAGGCATTCCTTTGAGATGGAGAGTAATAATTTGCTAATTCCCCTCAGTATTTCATGCTTCTCTGTAGTGCAGCTAATTTTCTCTGAGTACCTTATTAACATTCACAATGACTCTGCAGTCCCTCCCTAATAGCTCTCCACAGAGGCAGTGACTGTGAAGGTGAGAGCTGACACACTGACACATTTTTCTCCCTTTTCACTGCAGACTGTATTATCCTGGTTTCCATCCGCTGAGGGCTGTCCAGCTGATGCGAGTGGGCAAACTGCAGTACAGTCAAGACATGTTTCCTCAAGCACTGGAGACCTTGAAACAGGTCAGTATTGTGAACGGTTACTTCATCCCCCGGCCCTCGATACTCCTCATCACTTTTTCTATCATCAGTGCTGTTTCCCCAGGCTGCAGCTGAATGTGGGGATGGGTCACTCTTGTGTAGTGTTTCAGGCACTGCTTTCCTTCAGTATCAGTCACTGCTAATTGCAGTTTGATAGCTCAGAGGCACCTGAATGAAAAATTACTATTAGATCTGAAGAGATAAAAATATCTCAGTGCCTTCTACTCTCCTTCTTACCATAGCATAGTGAATCTGGGAGCACTGAAAGTACAAGAACAGGTGCAGAGCTGCAGTTTCTACCCTCCTTATACTCTATTAGGTATCTGTGGTTTTGGATGGAAGCACTTTGCCTTTAATGCTTGTGCGTTATTGTGAGTCACTCAATCAACAGGCATGCTTCTTGATCACTCTTATTTCTGTATCATTCACCATCTTTCTCTTCGTCAATCTGTTTTTGCAGCTGCTGCTTTGCTAGTTACTTTTCGATTTTAAGCTGCCCCTGTTGTACCTAAACTAAGTTTTGTATTCATTTCCTCCTACCCCAGGCTCTTATTTGTCCTGCTGTTATATTGCTGTTACTATCATCTTAAATATACTGAAGAATCCCCTTCCATGAGCAACATGTCTTCAGGACATAGGCTCTCACTCACTTCACATCTCAAATCCTAAATCACTGCTGGGGTCTTTTTCTCCCCCTGGAAGATGTGCTGCCTCAAGTCCCCCTCAAAGAGGTCTCAGGCTCATTCACATGTGTTATTGATTGTCCTTGTTGAAGCTGGCCTGAAGACAATACAAGCTCTTCGAGGTTCCCCCACTCGTCTCCCTGCCCACCTCCAGTGCCTGATGCAGCCTCTTCACTGCCTTTGCTCGGTGCTGCAGAAAACCCTCTGGCCCAGCGACTCTGCTGCTGCTAGGCAGGAGCAGACCCCAGGGCTGACACATGCATAGAGGTTTTTTTCCTTTAGCTGGTCATGTTATATCACAAAACCCAAATACCCTAGCCCCATAGCAAGCTGAAACAGCATTATGATTTACTCTTGTTCTTTGCGGGGCTTACACCAATGCAAACCTGGCTGTTTCCAGAAGCTGCTAAAGCATAGCCAAACAGGCAGTGGTAGCCAGTGTTTTGCTTTAAGCTGATGTTTCTCCTCTCACACACATAAATTTGTATTTACTTCCTAAGCCTACAGTGGCAAATGACAACAGACTTCAGTCACGGAGGCAGCAGTAGCTGTATTTCAGAGTTAAGAAGAATTGTGTGTATGCCTGATTGCAGCATCTGTTACAAAGGGTGTAAGTCAGCAAACCAGAATAAACTTTTCTCTCTCTGTGTGTGTTAAAAATGTCTCAGTTGTACATTTGCATGGAACTGAAGCCCCTTCATCTCCAGAGGTGTTCTTAAAAGCCTTCCAAGAGAATTCTCATCTCAACAGGAAGGGGAAGAATGGAGTCACCAATGCAGATGAACATTCAGCTTCAAATGGCCAGGAGAGCAAGCTGTGCAGTGGTTGAGGCTTTTTTATTGGATGTCTTGGGTATTGGAGTTTGCCCTCTGCAAGGAACTTGTTATGGTACTGTCACTTCAGGCCTTGCAGAGCTTGTAGTGTCTTCAGGCCAAGGTATTTCACATGCTTGCAGTGCGTTTATCCTTAAGACATCCCAGTGGAGAAATCCTGTCATCTCCATTTTCCAAATGGGGAAATGAAGGACAGAGGGACTAAAGAGCTTCTAGCACAAGCTTGGGAAAGTTCTCAGTGTTTGCGCCTCTCCTCTCCTCTCCTCTACTTGACTGTCTGAAATTAGAAGCCAGAAAATGATGGCTTATGCCCCATTCATAGAGTTGAGAACAAAATAGTTGTAATTACACAGGCCTGCAGTTTCTGGTAGGCATTGATATATTATCTGTGTATTATCTTAGCACCAATTAAACAGGGGTGTTTTAGTCCTTTCCAGTGTAGAAGTTGGCTGTTTTGTCCCCATTGTTTAATGTCCATACTGTATGAAGAGCTAGTTGTGTGGCAAAGAGGTAGGGCAGCTGCTTGAGATAGAAGGGGACAGAAGTCTGTGCTGGGAAAGGGGAAGAAGTGGTTTTTACTCCTATCTGGATCCCCTTTAAATAACAGTCACAACTCTATAGATAACTTAGTATTTTGTACTCACTTTTTTGAACCCTCGTATCTATTAGGTTTTAAGATCTGATTAATTAAGCAAGCTGAATAACTGATAATTTTCTCTTGTTTAAATAATAAATCAGTATTTGGTACAGTGCCTGTCTTACTAAGTCTTAGTAACTTAAGTCTTCACTTGATATGTTTAACTTAAACTGTGGCCAATTCTGATCATTAAAAAGCTGATGCGAGAGTAATCAATTCTATTTCCCATTCATTATTCAGAAGTAAGCCATATATCTGTCATGTGCCAGGTAGTCTGCTCTGCTCTTTCCCCTGTAATATTTATGATTTCCAAACATTCAAACCTCTCTTTATAGCAAGTGGAGTGAGCCCCCATTTAGAGGAGTTTCTATTTTCGTTGATATTGCTGCAATACATGAGCAGGCGTACTTCTAATTACATTTCTAATATGATACTGCATTAAATGAAACTGGAGTTAATTACACTAGAGCCACCTGAATGTTGCTCATCAGTGAGGGTAGAAGGTGTGATGGGTTTTTGTATGTATTCAGTGCAGTAGCCCATTGCAAGCCAGATTGTTACTGTATTATTCTTTGAACTCAGAGCAATACCTAAAACAGAAACCTTTTTTCAAGCTTTTATCTCCTCTATCCCTGAAAAGAGAGAATAACATGCTGCTTACTGTCCTGTGCCATACCTCGGTGCATCTCTAACCATGGTCTCTAAGCCATTAGGGGTCCAAAAGGACACAGTAAGTGCTTTGCAGCTGGGATGCAGAACCATTTACAAACTAATCCTATTGCAGCTTTGTCTACTCCTCATTCAGTCTCCCCCTTTTTACACGTATGTGTAAGACTGGGAGAGACTCACCTCCCTCTCTCTGGGAGCACAGTTAAGCAGAAGGAAAAGCTTCTTGTCATCCTGCTTCCCCGTGCAACTTGTAAGCATAGGACACAGTGCTTCTTTGTATGGGATCTGAAGCTGATTCCCTTCATCGCTGTCTACACTGGAGCAAATTAGAGCAATATAATTCCCAGTTTGTTGTGAGTAAAGGATGTGATTCCTAATACAGCTCAGATAATGTCCTGGAGTTATATCAGAACACCATTTGGCCCTTTGTGATTAGATGTGTCAACAGAGCATGCCACATGCTCAGAGCAGAAACTCGATTGCCTTCTCTGCTTCATTACTCTTCTTAATACACTCTGACACTGAATAGCACCCTGTTGGAGCCCTCATCAGACTAATTTCAGTGTGGCATTAAGGAGAAGGATGTGGAAGGTGCAGAGGAATTGAGATCTGAGTGAAATTCACCTCACTCATATAAATCCTGTTTAATCAAGCACAGCCTCAGAGCTGCTGTGGATTGGCAGCCGCTCTGCATCAGATGTGCAGTCTGTTAGGACCCACAGATCTTCACACACGGCCGTGCATCCCACCCTTACTGCTGCTCTCTGTGTTGCCTGCAAGTGAGTCATTACCACAGCCGCCTTACTCTTATCACCCTTTGGTTTTAGCTCTCTCCCCTGCACCCCCAAAGAAGGCTTAAATAATGTGAAGAGGTTTGTGTTACCCATTAAAATGAAATCACCTTCTGAAAGTACATTAGCCCCTGCAGAATCTAATTTGCTAGGTTTTGGAAACAGAATTACTACAGAGAGGCAATACTCTACTTCTGGAATAAAACCTGAAGGTAGCCCTTGGTTTATTGTACAACCAACCTATTATTTTTAAATTTATGTACATATATATATGAAAAATTGTAATGGTGGGAGAACAAATGGAATTACAGATCTGGAAAACCTTTGTCAGCAAAAGACCAGAGCTGGAGCCAGATCTGACAAACCTAATTTAAAGAGACTGGGATGATTGTAAAAAGTGGCAATAACGACAGTTGCAGCAAGCTGCCTGGTGAAGAGAAAAGCTTCTCGACCAGGAGCAGCGCTCTCGCAGGAGCCCAGGGCGGGTCTGCATCACTGGAGCTCGTGGAGTCCCCCAGCAAGTGTCTGTGATTTGTCCCGATGTGACCTCAGTAGCATAGGTGTTTGGTGGGTGTCGTTCGTTACCTTCACAGCGCTGCCAGCTCCCCTCTTTGGTTGCCCATAACCTGAGCGCAACCGTACTCTGCGAGGACAAGCAGGGTGCGGAGGGGAAGACTTGGACCTGATGTCTGACCCTTGCCTGCTCGAAGCGAGCCGCTGAGCGCTGCAGCGCGTTGTCTCGGCTGCTGCTCCAGCCGCTGGGCTGTGGTGGTGGTGGTGGCAGCCTGTGCCCGTGGACTTTCCTGAGCGATGGCTGGTGAGGCAAGCAGGAGGATACACGCGTGGACAACACTGAACAGCCCATCTCCCCTGCAGTCCTTGTGCTTGGCTGGCACGGTCACAGGAGCACCTTCATCCTCCTGTGAGCTGATGGGAATGGTCTTCTTGCCTCATGAAGGCCTGCAGGAGGTCCAACATTGTTCCCCTTCTTATTGTAATACCTGGCATGGGGGCAAAAAGCACAGGAAGTGGGGTAAAATCCCCCCCAGATTTCACAGCAGGACTTGAGAAATCCTCTTTTTCTAGGTGTTTGCTTCAAGTGCTGAAATGTTTACCAGCTATGGCTGGCAGTAACTGTGACTGGTTTTCTTTTCCCTTTGCCTGTTTTAGCAAGTGCCTCCCTCAACTGAGAGACAAGGAAAACCACAGATACTCCCTCTGAAATACTAGCCTTTACTTTATGCCGTCTCGCTGTGTGGCCGTTTGCTTTCTGCTTTCTCCATGATGGAGCAGGGCCGTCCTGCATCTGCACACAGCTCTCCGCAGCTGTGACGATGGGCATCCCATCCCATCCCCATGCAAATCAGACGCAAATGGCCACGCTGCATTTCATTTGCATTCATGGAGCAACAGTCATACTGCTAATCTAATGGGTTTTATATTCTTCAGGGAGACAGTGTGTGGTTGATGACACCATGGCCTGTGCTGCTGTCTTGCGATTACTATAGTTTTTCATAATTAGATTTGTTCTTTTATCTGGGAGGAGGACCACACACACACACACACACACTTCTGCTCAGCCTTGCCTCTGCTGGTTAGCTGTAAGATTTAGAAAAGCAGGGGAGTGTTCAGAGAGTTGGCATATTCCTCCATATTTTTTACACATCATCAGTAAAAAAATCCTTGCTTTGGATGTGAAATTATCCCCAGTTTTGCACTGGTCTTTGCAAAAACAGCTGCGTAACTTCGTGCCAGTTTAACCTGAGATTTAGAGAAGTCATTGCTATTCTAACTTCAATACAGCCTGGTTCTGACTCGTAATGCAGCATATGAGACAGAACATTGCATGAGAATGATTTTCTCCCTGAAGGAGACCAAACGATAAAAACTGGGTGCATTTATCTGCCATACTAAGGACAGAAAGGAAATGGAAAAGAAATGTTGCAGGTGAGAGTGAAGTGAGCCGTGGTAGCGTTATCTCAAGGTTAGGTACAGTATTAAGGAGTTTTGCCTTTTAACAGAGACATATCCTCATGGACATCTCTAACTGTGTGCATCAGGGTGTTTAGGACCATCACTACTTGCCCAACCTTTTCCCTGTAGGTGGGCTGAAGATCAAGGTCAGCTGCCCTGGTACTATGATCCAGACCAAACGCACAGCTTGTTAACGCATGTCATTCACAATAAATCCATCAGATCTCTTGGCCAGGTCACGCAAACACCACGCACCAAATGTGTCTGGATCTATGGCCAATCCATGTTGCCATTTTGCCCTGGAGTCATCCTGTCCATACTTAGCCTGAGCACAGCTATGCCTCGCTGCACAGCAACATGCATGGGATCCCGCCTCAGCTATTCTGCTCTGCACCATCCAGGGATTCCTATACTGTGCCAATGATCATCTTTCTCCATCTCATTGTCTCTGCCAAGTAACAACTGGCTCTTATTCTTGCTTTTTACACTCTCTCTTCAGTTATTTATATAAAAAAAGCTCTTGTACAGCTTAATACCTCATGTTCAACTATGTTGAAATACTTCTATGATCTATTCTTTACGACATTTCCCCAACATGTTAAATTAGGAAAAACAGAACACTAAGAACAATTTAGTGAGTCTTTTCAGGGAATATAATTATGACTTACTTGCAAACATTTTGCAGAAGATGAACAGTTTTATATTTCTCCTAAAATAGAAATATGCAACAATTGAGGATTTCTGATTTTTTTCAAGTTTCTTAGGCATATCTAATGCTGATGAAAGATTTTCCGTTGTTCTGTTTAACTGAGTATTTTACCATTTAGTAGTAGGGCATTGTGGTAGCTCAGAACATATCTGACTCTTTGTAGAGCTCCTTGCGCACTCTGATTTGTTTTGACTGATATTTGTTCTTTCAATTGTTCCCTGCCTCCCTCTTCTTCTAAAAGCAAAATTGGAAGCAAAAATAAATTATGCCAGAATTTCCATATGCTTGCCTGTCTCTGGAAGTTGGAATTAGAATTTCATACATTCTACCAAAGAATCTTTGTATTTATTTTCTTATTTCTCATATAAATGAAGCCCCTTCCTTGACATGTTTTTCCAGAAAAGCCTTTTTCTGCAATCCAAAGCTGATTTAGCTGAATTTTATCAGCTGGCTGGACCAGGAACCTATTCAAACACAGTCTGCATGTAGTTTTTGATGATTCCTCAGTTTGGGATGAGGAAAAATCTCTGGTGTCTTTTCTGCTGTCGGTACGCTTGGAGCTTCCTTGTTCTTTCTTTAGAAGTGCTGAGTTTATTTCCATGTGGTGCTTCCCTCTTTGCATGAGGAATTTAATAGAAGGAAGAAGCAGAAATGTCATATGAAAACCGATGCTTGAAGCACGAGCTGGGCAAAGAGTATTTCAGACATAACTGTGGCAGGGGATCAGCAATACAACAGGCAATATGAGTAAGCATAAGTTGGCCTAGCAATGTAAGATGACCAACGCACAGAGAAAATAATCTCTGGGAAATGCAGCAAAGAACCATTCCTCACACATGCCTCTATTAATTTACACATTAGTTTGAAGGTGCGTAATTTCTCCTTATGTAGTCAGACCACTTAATTCTGTTTGTTAAGCATTAATCCATTTCTATTTGCAGGACTTTGAGGCTACTAACAGCATAAATATCACAGTCTTCTTTTAAATAATGTATTGAAGCCTTGGGTGTCGTAGTTGATCAATCTTAAAATTGCCTTCGTGCCTCAGTGCAAAAGCATCTTCCTCTACTATGCCAAACATCCCTCTGTGCAACACATTAGGAGACTTTAATGTTTTAACATCTAAGAATAATGTGTCAGTACCTCCTCCTTTGTCTGAGACAAATTGTTATATGCTTTGGGATACTTCACCATGATTTCTACTATGCCATGCATTAAAGCCCCCAGCTTGAGAGTTGGCACTTAAATCCATGCCCCACTGCAGTTACCAACCCCTTCATATGGTCAGCACAATGACCAACATGTCCCTTTCTGTTCTTTTTGCCAGGCCTATAATATTATGAAGGTGACCCATGGGACAGACCACAGCCTGATGCAAGCCTTGATGGACTTAAAGGAACAGTGTGAGGCCATCATGAGAATACACTGAAGAAAATCTCCAGCCTGCAAAAGAAAATATTCAAGGAGAAAGGAAACCAAATGCTTTTTATTACATTGGAAAGCTTCTCGATGATTTTGGTGTCTTTTCATCAGGTCCTACTTTCTTTATAAAAATGTTTAGTGTTTTTTAGTTTTGCTCTATGATCTTCCAATTTGAGTTAATGTTTGGAGGGATATGTGCCATTTTCAGAATGTTTCTAACTTCTACAAGGCAAAATGGTAGTGGGTAAGTCTTAGTATTTGATCTTAATACATACTGGTGATAAAAATACAAACTTAAACATATAGCGAGGAACAATTTTATTCGTTTTTATTTAGTAACCAGAATCTCCAATCCAAATACCACTGAATGTAAGAATAATTGAGACTCGAATTCTAACTCAATGATACTTGACCCAGCTTCCTACTGAGCTTCTCCCATGCGCTTTTAGGTACTGATTTCTGTATCTGTCCTGTTATCTCTGGAATGATCACAAAGTCTCACATTGCCACCTGTCTTATGTATGTCTACTTGAACACACTTCAGAAATTTTTTTCAACCAAACACCTAATTTAGATGTTAATATCTAATTATCAATTTACAACACCTAGTTTAATTGATAACCCTGGTCACTGCCGCCAGGTATGGTCACCTCTTCCCCAGTCAGGGCAGGCAGCAGGCTGGAGACTGGAGCTCTGGCATGTGGGCAGTCCAACACACTGGATAACAATATTTCTAAGCAAACTCACTTTCATGTTTCTGTCAGGCTAACTATATTCCTTTTTCTGTCTTTTCCACACGTCCCTTCCTCTCCCTCCCACCAAGCACACAGGTGTGTTAGGACATGACTGTGTGGTGAAGCTAAGACCTACAGACATTTGTTGAACTAGGAGATGATCCCTGGGGAAGAGAAGCGTTTCTTGGAAAGCATGTGCGCTCAATTTCCCCACACTCATCAGCAGGAGAGTTGTTATTGCCAGAGCTGCTGACTTCCACTTTTAACACAACAACGAATGTTAACAAAAGCCAAATATTTATGAGGAACATTGAAACCTAAATAATTTAAGGCCTCTGAAAGTATTGCTTCAGGTGTGCCACTCCT
This sequence comes from Chauna torquata, assembly GCA_013399475.1. Lineage (NCBI taxonomy): Eukaryota > Metazoa > Chordata > Aves > Anseriformes > Anhimidae > Chauna > Chauna torquata. The sequence continues at coordinate 77,639 of VXAL01007847.1, read as the reverse complement.
CTCTAACAATTTATTGCTGCTACTCCAGCCATGACTGTTATTTCATTAATCCATAGTTGTTGTAAAGTCAGGCTTTTTTCACACTGGTAACTTGACACCATTAATTATTATGAGATGGGAGCACATTTAAAAAGAAAATGAACACTCTGAGCATGATTTACAGCCCCAGCACATGAATGCCAACACTGAGGAAGATATCTCCTTTCAAGGCGTTTGAATTTGTTCCAGCGTATGGAGCATTCACTTGCCCAGCAGTAATATGCAAGCAATAACCTATGAAATGCAGTGTGTTTCTGGAGTACATAGCATGGCTTGAGGCCAGAGGCCAAGTCATATCAGCCACCCAAGAAGTGCAATAATCCTCACAGAAATTCACTGCTTGGTTGGGTCTTCTTGCTATTATGAAAAGGAAATTATCTGGGGAAAAGGTCAGACCTTTGCATTTATTGGGACTTTTGACAAAGCAATGGCATCACTGATGGACAATCAGAAAATGTGAGAGGTACTCAGTCTTTACGAGCTATTTTCTGATTTTAAAGGGGCACAGCCACATTTGAAATTATGTGCCTTTGCATAAAGATGATGCTTGTGATATCTAATGATTACATATCGAATATTAAGATTTGCAAATGGAAAGGACTTCAGAGTGTGAGATAAGATCGTGCATCAGTTTATGCAGCACATACTGGGAGATGCCCACCAGCTCTCTTGTACAATACAGACACACCTGTGTATATGAACTGCAGGACTGCCTTCTGGTGCAAGGACACCACAACTGTGCAAGCACAACAGCAGGGAAAGACAGGTGCTAAGGGAGAGTCAGAGTTACCTGGCATCAGATGAGAAATGCCACATTACATCAAGCTGAAGGATCTACCTACACTTGTGTTTTCTCTCCAACAGTGGTCTATGGCACATGCTTAGGGAGAAGGTACCAGCAAAACATCTCAATGACTGCTGGGAAAGAGAATGCTACGCTGGCTGCAGAGCATCATGAAGGCATGTGTGCTGCCACGCGTAGGGCTGTAGGTGACTGATCCACAGTCCACCAAGCAATGCCAGAACTTGGTTGGTCTGTGGCTCAGGTTTCCAGGTCAGGGTCCTGAGAGCACTGCCATTTTGCCTGCCTTGCCTGGCCTGCTTCTCTGGGCTGTTCTGCAGAGATTCCCTAGTACAGGGACATAATTAATGCTTTATATTCATTACTGTTGATACAAAACTTGCATTTCTTTCAGCTTGGTCAAGGAAAGAGTCAAATTGTCTGGTTGGTTTCAATCATTTATTGAGTGGTTTCCCTTGAAGGCTCACGTGTCCCAACATCAACACCAGGGCTGCTGATGCTGCAGGGGTGATTGCTGCTGGCAGATTTTCTCTCACAGTGTTCCCATTCCAGCCTGTTTTCTGCAGAGAAGGCTGGCCTGTGACTGCAGAAAGATTTTGAAAGTGCAGTAGCAAGCAAGTGCACCACAGAGGGAGGCACATTGGCTAAGCACTCATTTCATTTCCAGGTAGTTTTATTTTTCTAGCTCGAACTCAAAGTATTTGGAGGTATCTTTGCACAGACATCATGTTTTGGCCCTCAGGAATAACGTCTGTCAAGTTTCTTCAGGTGGAATCAGCTTGCTATGAGATAAAGATGCTAAAGTCAGAAAGAGGCAGACTGCAGCATTACCAATAATGCTGGCAGGCTTGCTGCTTGCTTCCAGCAAGTCAGGTCAGAGACTTTTCCGGTACCTTTGGACAGTAATGGTAATTTGGGTTCCTGTCAAGGTTCAGAAATACATTTTGAGTTACTTTGATTTGTCACTTTCCCTTAAATTAGTCTAGGAGCAACAATGTTAGATTGCACTTAGAGGAACTGCACTACATTGTAGTATGTGTTTGGAAGAAAAGCAGTACCAACACACAGGAAAAAACATGGGAAATTATACAGTTTTGCTGAGAATAATTGTTAGCAGTGGAACAAAACCTTTCAAAAATAAAATAAAAATAAAATAAAATAAAGTAAAGTAAAATAAAGTTAGTTCCCTAACCTGTCTGTTTAAGCATGGTGCAATTCTTTGTATTCTTACCCCCTCAAAGTGTGCTAACAATGTTAGAAGTAAAAAATCTCTGGGTCCTTAGCAGGCAGAACTTGCAATGCACAGCAGAGGTGATAGAAAGGAAAGACACAAGTGAGAAAAATGCAGTGAGCTGTGACCTCCCTGAGTCTGTCACCCTATGTCTGCAGTCTATTGTGTGCAGGTTTATGCCAGCAAAACTCTCCCACTACTCAGCAGTTTCTCTGCTTCTAGCTGTAACCCTGTTCTCTGCTGCTTATTATTTAAGCTAGTTTTTCTTACACTTGATATTTTTTTACATAGCATATTTATGAAATACAGAGGCTATTTCCCTGCACAGTATATTCCAAGTAGTCCCTGGCCACTGCAAGACGCTTAATGAACAGAGTTCTGTTTTTCACAGAGGTGGTGCCAATTATGAGGATTTTTTTCCTGATTCAGAATTAAATCTCCCATAAGACAAGGAGAAGAAGTAAGGTCTTACAGTTATGGATGTGGAGTTCTGGCTTGGCTTCTCCGCTGCACCAGAAACTGTGTGTGACCTTGGGCCAATCACCTAGGGTCAGACTGACGCTGACATGCGTAGTTGCATAGATGGGCTTTGTCATTGTCGATCCTTGGGAAATTTCTGCTCGCTCCTTTTTATTGGTAAAAACAAACAAAAAAAACCACAAAAAACAAAGCAAAGCAAAAAATTAAAAGGAACTGGCTGTGACACTCTCCATATGTCTGCCTCACTACTTCCCTACCTATAAGGGCTTAAAAATCTACATGCCTTCCTTTAGTGCATTATTTATAGGACAGCAGGAGAGCTATTTGCAGAAAAAGATGTAGTTCTCCAAATACCTCCAAAAACTTTCCAGAGAAGGCAAAGTGTTATGTCAGAGCTGAGGAAAATGAGGCTCATGGATAACTGCACCAGTGTGTTCACGGTCACACAATGCCACACCTTCCAAAAGCCCCGGAGCAAAGGCTGGCGTCCGCAGCCTGGGGGTCAGTGACTTTGTCCTCCGAAAAAGGTGTCGGTATGAGCAGCAGCACCCGGCAGCGGTGTTCCGCAGAGAGGCCTCTCACTGACCTAAATGACAGCTACAGAAACTACTAATTATAGGGAAGAAATATTTGGCCAGCCTCGCATTTGGGAAGGGCAGCAAACAGCTGGTTGCCACGCCAAGCAGCAAACGTTGACCGCGTCCCGCGTGAACCTGTCCAGGCTGGCTGCAGCGCCGTCGTTACACGTAAGGTCTCCATTCCGGTCCTGCCGCCGCTGGCTGTAGGGTGCATGGGTTGGAAAGGCTTCATCAGCTTTTCTTGTTGGAATTACAGCCATTACCAAGAGCTCCTCCAAAGCCGAGCTGCAACACACGAGCAGCACGCTGTGAGCTGCCCTTGCCTAAGCGGTGCCTTCTCCACCCATGGCACTTCAGCAAACTCTAAAGCACAGTCAAAAACAAAATCCCAAACAAATGCTTTTGGGCATTTCAGACCAAAGCCAAGTTAGAGATCCTCTTCGTTTTTATTTCTACTTTTTTAATGGCTATTTTCTCTTTCCCATTGGCCTTTTCATTTCCGATTTTACAAAATCCTTTTACAAAGGATTTGTAAAATGGTCCCTACAAGAACAGCTGAGTGTATTTTTCTTGGCCTAACCATAATGAATGCACATTACCTGGAAATCTGCAGTCTTCTATTCCCCGGTCTTGTCATTCAGCACAAGGGGATTTCTGTTTATCCCCATAATAGTGGTGTGTAAACCATGCCTATATGACCCCCATTAGTATTTCATGGGGTGAGTTCAACATTTTTATTTGCTGTGCGCTTGTGATCAACATGGACAAATCAATTCTAATTCCATCATTCTTTAGACTTTTTGTAGGTTTTAATAAGGACCTTAGAGATTCCTTCCACCCCCCCAAAAAAAGAATAACTCAGGCTCAGTAATTAGGCTTCTTACAGTCACTGCTCACACAGAGGAACCTAACAAGTTCTTTATAGTTCCCAGGAGACCAATTAACCTTCTTTTAAATATGTCTCTATATAGCTACAGACACACGCATGCACAGGAACGCACAAGCACACAAGGTTTTCAGTAGTCTCAGATGCTCCAGCTCCTTGTTAACCAAATTCTGATGGGGCTTACAGCAAGAAGGCAGCGCTGAAGCAACTTGCCTGAGTCCTTTTTTTAACTCCAAAGAAGCCTACACCAGCAAAGAGCACAATCTCTCCTTCTGCCTGCCCCCAGAAGAGGAGGAAGGAGATAACCACTTTTAGCCTTTTTGCTTAAAGTTCCTCTTTATAGCTTAGGCTTGGGCAGGCAGCACTTGGTGGTCTCCTTCACTGGAGCTAAGGAGCCTGCTTCCCCATCTGTTTCAGCTAAGGGTTGATGAGAATGCAGAAAAGAGCAATGTTTTCTGCCTCCGCCCCTTCAATTCAGCAGCTCTGATTCCCTGTCCCCAGAGGCTCTGAATAGGAAGGTGGCAATTTTACGTAGCTCTTGGAGGAAAACTGCTCTTTAAATCACAGGTGATGCCTCTTGACGATTCCACTTGACTTTCAGAGCAGGAGCCAGGAGATGGTAACAGAGAAAGGTGTCTGATGAGAAAATTAGCAAACTCCACTCTTCCCCTCCCCCAGGGTCTTTGCTCTGCTCTTTTCTGTGCTCGCCTGTTTACATTTAATGACACTTTTTTTTAATGAAGCCATTTCAGTGTTGCCTTCCTGCTGTAGGATGGGCCAGGTGTGGTGCTGAGCATCGCGTAGTGGAATAGGCTGAGGTCTGGCCCGATGCTCCTTCGTGCTCCCCTTTGCCCAGCTGTGGACACCCAAGCACTGAGTGCAAAATACTCGCTGAGTCACAGAGCTGCCACGTGACAGGAGCCCACGGTGAAGGATTGAAAGGATGCTATGGTCTTTGGAGAGTCGCAGGCATCGCCCTGCAGCAGGGAAGGACTGACCTCCATACCTACAGCAGCAGCCGTGAAGCCAAGAGGCAGCTGGAGCTCTGGGAATTGGCATAGCAGGGATGGTGGGGACTGTGAGAAAGGGAGCAGTCATGGACCACCGGGGTTTGCATCATGTTTCTCCCTGGCAATGCAATTTATCCCACTTGGCTCTCTGGGCCCTTGCCACCATTCCGTCTCATTTTCAAAATCACTTCCAGCTCTGGGGAAAAATTATTTGGTGAGGTCCTGGCAATGTCTGTGTTTTTCTATTCTCTTTAATGTCATCTATTTCTTGTACCCAGATTATACCCTACACAGGACTGTGATGCAAGTACAATTACTGGGGAGTGATGCTCCCCATCATGCTAACAGGAATGCTGGCTGAAGATAATTCTCTGTCACGAGTTGGGAGTGCTAATTTCTGAACGTCTGTGGCTGAAGGCACCAGTTAATAGTGGTATTTCAAAAGGTCCATGCGATGAGGGTATACAAAGAATTATCTTCCCTTACCAAATGTTTTCTGTGGTGACTGTTACATAACTTGTGAAAAATAGACAAAAATCTGACTTTGTGTTTTCCGCAAATAGGTTTGTGCTGATTCCTGGGCTTGTTATTTTTTGTTTATTTTACTTATGTCAACCTGCAATGCAACATGAAAACGTGAACTGGCAAAGATGCATTAAGTGGCCAATAGAAAGACTCTGAAAACCAGAGTAACTGGTGGAATGCTGGTTCTAGGCCCGGGATGGGGCTGCCTGCCAGCTGCCAGACAAGGATGCCTGCTTGCTTTATGGCTGGCAGGTGGGCAGATGGATAAAAACCCCTTAGATGGGCATTGTCCATGCTCATTTCATCAGAGTCATGAGACTCTTCTTGCAGTTCACGCAGTGAGACAGTGATACACCCAGGCCACAAAGCTGTTTGTTTCACCATTCAAACCTAATGCCTTGGCAAAATGTGTCCCTCCAAGGTGGTGGAGAAGCTCATCAGGAGACCAACATCTCTGCTGTGGAACAGCCCCTTGAAGTCTGCTGCTAGGTCAGAAGAAATGATGGCTAGTGGGGTGGTGGGAATGAGCAACTTCTCCTACACGTCTCAGAAAAAGGCCAGCTTGCCAACAAGTGGTCTGGCTAGTGTTTGCAGAGCTGCAGAAACGAAGTAGGGCTAGACCTCTGCTCATGTGCAGACTCACTCGAACCTGGCCCACAGCCCAGATGGGCTTTCCGCTGGTCCTCCTTCCTCTGACCGAGCCCCGTCAGAGAGTCCTTTAGCTGGGCAGCTATCTCAGTTCAGACCACAGCCAGATGAGGAGCCAAGGGGGGCAAAGGAAGGGATTTTGTTCCTTCCGCCTGATGTAATGCCCTCAGATAACATCTTTCCTTACCTGTGGGGAATGCAGCAAGTGCACCCTCAGTAAGTTTGCAGACGACACCAAGCTGGGAGGTAGTGTCGATCTGCCTGAGGGTCGGATGGCCCTTCAGAGGGACCTGGATAGGCTGGGCTGCTGGGCTGAGGTGAACGGGATGAGGTTTAACAAGGCCAAGTGCCGGGTCCTGCACTTTGGCCACAATAACCCCATGCAACGCTACAGGCTTGGGGCAGAGTGGCTAGAAGACTGTGATGAGGAGAGGGACCTGGGAGTGTTGATCGATGCCAGGCTGTACATGAGCCGGCAGTGTGCTCAGGTGGCCAAGAAGGCCAATGGCATCCTGGCCTGTATTAGAAACAGTGTGGCCAGCAGGAGCAGGGAGGTGATCATCCCCCTGTGCTCAGCTTTGGTGAGGCCGCACCTCGAGTACTGTGTTCAGTTTTGGGCCCCTCACTACAAGAAAGACATCGACGCCCTGGAACGTGTCCAGAGAAGGGCAACGAAACTGGTGAGGGGTATGGAGCACAAGTCTTATGGGGAGCGACTGAGGGAGCTGGGATTGTTTAGTCTGGAGAAGAGGAGGCTCAGGGGAGACCTCATTGCACTCTACAACTTCCTGAAGGGAGGTTGTGATGAGGAGGGGGTCGGCCTCTTCTTCCACATAACTAATGATAGGACTCGAGGAAATGGTCGCAAGTTGCACCTGGGGAGATTTAGATTAGATATCAGGAAAAAAATTTTCTCTCAGAGAGTGGTCAAGCACTGGAACGGCCTGACCAGGGAGGTGGTGGAGTCACCGACCCTCGCGGTGTTCAAGAAGCGCCTGGACAAGGTGCTACAAGATATGGTTTAGTAGCTTAGTGGGTAGTGTTGGTGATAGGATGACGGTTGGACTAGATGATCTTGTAGGTCCTTTCCAACCTTGTGTTTCAATGATTCTGTGATTCTAAGTTACCAAAGCCAACTTCAGAGCATATTGCATTTCTCATAGTCCAGCGAAAAGGTGCCCCAAGGCCTTCCACATCATGCTGCAGCCAACTTTTTGGGAGCTTCCCAGAGCTTCCCGCTTCCCAGCTCTGTGCCTGGGAGAAACCCGTGCCTTGCTCCCTGCGCTCCACCCGTGAAGCAAATGCTTGTTGGGGCCATCACCCTTGAAGCCACTGAGGTTTTATCCTTGTAAAAAGTTGTCAAGTGTTCATGTGCAGGGAGCAGAGAGCAAAAGGCTCCTAAAAAAATAAATTTAAAGGTTCATTCATTTGTGAAGTGGCATGGAAATGTTTTGCTTGTTGCTCCATTCTTGGCAAGTGTTGGAGAATAAGTTAGGCAGGACAAATCCTCAGCTACTGCATTGGCTTTGCACCACAGCCGCTCCTCTGTGCCCATCACTCTGCAGTGCCACCTGTCACTAGACTCGACTGCTCTGTGCCATCTGCAACTCCTCTGAGAAACCTTAAGCAGCCTGCCAAATTGAAATGGTGGAAACCCCGAATTGCCTTGGGCCTGCAGATGATCCCAGGCACAGATTTGTTGGTGGGGAAGGAAATGGCAAGTGGTGCTTATTCTTCCCCAGAAATCAGTCTCCTTGTCCTGCTGGGCACCATAAACTCTCTCATCTCAGTGCAGCCATCACAAGTGTGCCAGCCAGAGCAGCAGCTCAGGGCACATGGCCATCTGGGGCCAGCAGGGAGCCATGGCCTTGCACTGTCCCTAGAGGAGAGGTGCCTCCATCACGGGGCCCAAGGCTGGCTGATGTGCTCAGATGGCAGGACTGAGCGTGGCTCTCAGCCTCTGCCCTGTGCCCAGGCTTCATCCAGCCCCGAATTTGTCTGAATTTCCTTGTAGCAAAAGCTCATGCAAGAAGCAAACATCAAGTACTGGGCCAGCTCCTCATCAGCCTGTGTGGCCCCGCATCCGAGTAAAACCTGCAGGGTGTGGTCAGGTATATGATTTCTTAGAAAAGTTGGTTTATAGCTTGCCCACCTGAAACACTGATTATTTTGGGTTCAATTATAAGTTACCTTAGTATATGCTCTAAAAAAAAAGCAAGGCCCCCTCTGCCTTGCCCAGGGAAGAATTTCTAGGGTCATAGAGGCAATTCAAAGCTCAAAGGTTTACAAGCGCAGCAAGATAAGGCAGTGTAACAGCCTCCACGCTTTATGGTGCTAGCTTATGAAGAGATCAAAATGGCTTAGCGTGAGGGTCAATTTTACACAGAGTTCCTGTTTGAGGAAGGAAGGAAAAAAACAACTAATCTTCACAGCTAGTTTTGCCATTGCTCACCTGGCACCTCCCTGTCATGAGAGTGCTGGCTAGCTGCGGCCGCCCACCTGTCCCCATGGATGGGGACCGGCTCTGCCGGACCTTCGTCTCCCCGGGGTCCTGTCTCTGCGGCGCAGCGCTGCCGCGTCCCCTCTGCAGCAGCGCTGGCCTCTGGGCGGTGGGAAGACAGGTCTGTAACTGCATCGCACTGGGGGGTGGCACGGGGGCTGTGCAGAACCAGCATCACCACCCCAGGGGCTATGTGATGTATGGGGGTGAAAATGGCCGGCCCAGAGCAGCCTTAAAGCCACCTTGATAAGGAACTAAGCATAGCTTTGCAAGGACCTCCTGCGGAGGCTCTCATGCTTTGATTTTGATGTCTACACTAACCAGTCATGTGGGAAACCTGCCTCTTGGACCAGTGTATGTTGCAAAAATATGGAAAACGTTGGAGGGCAAACTTGTGACAACACACATAAGCAAGGTCAGAATTGTTCAGAGGGGCAATAAATAAATATTTCATAGAATGAGTCAGTCCTAAAACAATTTTTCTGTTGTTCAGTAAGTATTTTAGTACTCTGTACTACTCTAGCGCTAACTGCATCCCTAAGAATGATTTCAGGTGAGAAACCCTCTTGCTAGGCCAGGTTTTCATTTAGTACACACATATTGTTTGTTCCTTTTTCCAACCTGCTCTGTAGATCACTTTGTGCCACTGCAATGCTAACTGTCAAGTAAATAGACTAGGATCAGTGCTGCCATTTCTTTGGTCTTGTCAGCAGAAAGAATAGACTCCGATGGCTGCAAAGCCTGCAATGCGCAAGCTTAGATGCTTTCCAGAAGCTCTCCTGTGGATTTCACAGTATCTTAATGGATTTACAATGTCTTTAACCTTCAGAAATGTTCTCTGAGCCTCTGGAAACTCATGGCAGGCATGAGTCCAAGCTACCCAGCCCCCTGGGCTGGCATGAGTCACTAATGGCAGGGTGAGTAGCTGAACTCTTATCTTTCTCATTATTCACGTAATTGCGATACCTTCCATTCTCCTTGGAAATTAGGAGAAAATTATGTTTACAGTGTTTTGCTTAGCTCCTGAAGTGCAGCTTGCTGGGTGTTGTGGGGTTTCCATCAAACATGGTTCAGGAGCAGGCAGCTTGCTGTTTAGCAAAACCAGGGCTGTGAACTGTCCTGCAGCTGCTCTGACTCTCCCTCCATAGCTGTGTCCCTGGGCACCCAGCTAAGAGCACAGAGACGGGAGTGAGCTGGGCCACACAGCACTGAATGGCAAGGTGGGTAAAAGCACTGCTACTCCTTCAGAGCCTCTTGGTGCTCTTGTTTTAAGCAAGTATCAAGGGGCAGCTTGTGAAGCACCGTGCTGGGTGGCACAGAGCTGCTTTAGGCACTGGAGTGTAGGAGGCTGTGGAGCACAGCCCAGCAAGCGGTGTGGCTTCTGCAATCTTAGAGAATAATGATAGCTTTTCTCCCCATTTCCCTGGTTTCCAGTCATTCAGAGAATGAAGCTGAGCACAAAGGTCCCCCATGGCTGAAGGTGCAAGATTCTCTTTGCAGCGAGCCCAGGAGTCCCGCACTCCACACCCACGCGTCTGGCTGTACTTGGGTAGCCAGGAGCTAGAAATGGGAATATGGATGTGTGCCAAACACACACAGCTGCATACTTTTGGCTGCCAGTTGGCTGGCATGAAAGCCACAATCTGACGCAAGTATGGGTGCCAAACCTGTGCAATAAGGTTCCATAGAAGAGCCACATGTAAACATGCATGAAAATAAATGCAGATCTTTTCCCTTGACAAATGTCCGTTGGGGATGCACATTCAGGCCATTTAGGGCTGTTCCCAAATCAGCACTTGAAGGGGTTGTTCTTGAAGGGAGAGCAGATAGATAGGACCTCCAAGCTAAGTGTTTGCTTTTAAAGGTTTTGAGAGTGGCCTTTGGGCACAGTAGAGCATTTGCGTGGTTGTACTCAGTATAGTGCTGCTCAGTGGTTAAATAGCAGATGTCAGCCTCCAAAACGGCCAGATTGGCAACTGTCATGAACACTAACAGATATCATAAGACATAAAATCCACTCGCAGATGGCCTTTTACTAGAGGAACTAAACATTAATTTTGTGTTCATCTGAGAGACAGTGAGCTGAATTTTCTTCCCTCCCCTTCCCTTCTCGCTTAAAGGCAGCCAGTGCTGCCAACCAAAATGAGGTGAGATCCCAGGGACCCAGTGCGTTGTGGGCAGGTGTGAGAGAGGAACCAGCTTTAGCAACCGGCTCCACTCCCCGCGGTTTTCCAGGCGCTGGGGAGCTTGCTCAGGACCCCCATCAGGAGACAGGGCCTGTCAGGTTTCCATGCTCAGTCCTCTCCTGCTTTGTATCTTCAGCCTGGCAAGTTGTTGGCTTCAGAGACAAGGTAAGACTTGGTCATGGATGTGACGCTGGTTTACAAGAGGTGCCAACCATTTCAACTATGCCTCATAAGGACCCCAGCATTTTGCCAGGTGTGCGCCCCTGCTCTTGCTTCGTGCCTGAAACCTTTGCTGGCAGCCTTGCCCCAAACCAGAGGTGTGTGGCATCGAGCTCTTTAAGGCTTCGGAACTGGCCGACAGTGAACTGATCCAGCTTTCAGCTTGTATAGAGCTCTGCACCATCAGTTCTGCCTTAGACAAAGCCTAGGTCTTGCGCTAACCCATTTTTCTCTGGGTTTGTCACTGTAAGGCACTTCGTGCTCTTTAATACTGATGTGGCTGCATGATAACAGCAATGAAGATAAATTACCTCAAAAATAGGCAATAAGCCTCTTAGCTCTTTAGAGCAAATCTGAGCTATTTTGAACAGCCCACAGATGAAAGAAATGGCTGTTTATCTTCATTTACAGCTACTGTGGAGGGGCACCAGCATGTAAATTCATTGGCCCAGGGGCAACAGTTGAAGTTGCACTGGAGGAATAGGGTTTGCCGCTGGGAGAGGAGAACCTCCCTCCTCCCCGCTGCCACACCACCTCGCTAGGTGCCAGACCTTGCCTCTGCAGCCACCTCAAGGTCTTTTGTTCGGAGACGGGGGTCACTGTAGGTGATGGCATCCCCTGCCACTGTGGCTGCTGGCTCTGACACCGAGCTGATACAGTAGCAACATGACACGAAGGACTATTTAAATGCACACCAAACTGTCAACCAAATATTTACTCGTAGCGTGCTAATGTGTCCCTCCTAAAGTAGGCCATACACGGGACTTATCTGCCAGCATATGACATGTCTTAAAGGAGATCTTAAATTGCTTGCTTTTTCTTCTTCCCCTCAAGAAGTAAGACTTTTTGTTTTCTTCCAATGGGAAGAGCACAGTGTGCTTATCGGGACATGGCCAATGGGACATGGCCAATGGGCATGTGAGATTTGCCCAGGGAGCTAATTCACATCTTGCCCTGCAAGAGAGAAACTCTTGATTATCAACAGGGAACACTACAAGTGTGAGCCAAAGGCAAGCAGAAATTGTGGACATCTTAGCAGAAGCTCAAGGGCCAGCTGAACCTGCCACCGTTGCCCCTCTAAGGGAGTAACGTCTGGAGGAATGGACACAAACTTTTTATTATTTTCGTGTTGCGTAATACACCTGCATGGTGGCCAATGGAAATCTGAGGCAGTTGTGAGAGATGATAAATAATCATAAACACATTTCTATCATTTGTTTGGTCTCAGTTTTGTTCCTTTGCTCACAGATGCTGATTGAGCAATCCCTGCAATATGAGGAGGCATGTATCCATAACCAGCTTATGTACAAACATAACCAATTCAGGCCTGGTGACTGTGTTTTCTTTCAGTTTCTGGACAGCAGCAGGGGAGAAGTTAATGTTGCTGTGCTTGGTTGCAATGTTTCTGTCATTGCTATCAAACCCTGCAGTTCCTTATTGTTGCTTTCTGGTGAATTTGTTTCTCAGCAATACTTGCTTGGTAGAACCCCTTTGGGTATTTTAGTTTCAGGTTTGATCTTGCTCACTCTCACGAGCAGCACGTCATCTTGTATTGGGTCAAAAGCACCTTCTCTGCCATTTCATAAACATTCTCATCCAAAGTGAAATAGTCAGGAGGGGGGAGGCAGATATGTCGGTAAGATAAAAGTAAACATTTAATGCCACTAGAGTTTGATTTTTTTTCCAGACATCATATTTTTGACAATGTTTCACACCTCAGATACCACAAAAGGGATAATTTTTTTAGCCAGCAAACAATAAACTTTACAATTTTAATGGCAAAAGGCTCAATGAATTTGTTGACCAACTTGGAAATGGCTGCGACTTTCCACATTTTGAACTTGTCCCCATGCTGTTCTTTCTACTTTTTTCCATAAAATTTAGTTGATTATATATATATATATATCTACTACTGATACATCCTCTTCTGGAATCACTCATTGGTGGGAGCAGTTAAGTTCTGTATCCATCATTTTGTCTCCTCATTAACCCTACTTTATACCATTGTTATAATGAGAAAGAACATAGCCACGGACAGAGTGAAATGGATTTAGCAAACATACACTTCAATGCATAGCACTTAGATAAGCATTTCCAACCATGACGTGTAAATAAATTATAAAATACAAGCAACTCTATAAAACAAGAACATCCTGAGTTTACAAATAAATTATATCCTTCATACATAGAATATGATGTGGATGTTAGTAACCAGCAGTTTCAGCTATGGGAGGGAAAGAAGTAAAACAGAAAAGTTAGTATCTATGCATACATAAAACTTATATGTATGTGTGCTATACGTAACTATGCACACACATACATATACAATTGAGAGGGTGAATACATCCATATCTTTAGTATATAGAGAGTCTGTAATATAGCTGAAACTGCCTGAAGCACCATTTTTTAACCATTATTATAAAGTTTGCTCAATACTTAAGTAGGACCACTCAAAGTAAGATGGTTCGGGTTGTACATTTTTTCCTGTCTGAGAGAGTTTTGAAGGTATTTTGAAATATTATCTATGAATGTTACCATTTCACTGTCAGCACCTCCATTCTTTGCAGAATAATCACTCCCTTTGTCAGTTTCAAAATGTTGCGTAAGTGAGCCTGAGTCTGCAGTCAGTGAAGCTGGTGGCAAAATCTGTATTGACTTCAATGGGATCAAGATAAGGGTGCTACATTTTCAAGGGAAACTAATTTTTCTTTTTCTTTCTTTCTTTCTTTCTTTCTTTCTTTCTTTCTTTCTTTTCTTTTCTTTTCTTTCTTTTCTTTCTTTCTTTCTTTCTTTTAAGTTTGCTTGAAAGGAGAAAGAAGAAAAGATAAAGCCAATAATAAAATGGTTTATTATTTTCAAGAGCAGGTATGGAAGCTCAGATAACCCTGTGATGAGCGCATAATAAATGCAAGAGATAGAGATAATTAACTTTGGATTGATAAATCATTCACAGTTTTGTTTGCCATAGTTATTTGGAAACCTATTTCAAATCTTGCAATAGCTAGCAACATCCAGATTTGTGTCTCCAAAAACTGCTGGGTGTCAGCAACACAAAAGCCTATGGAGTAACAGAACAATGACCAGGAGGACATCAGGATTAAGCAAGACATGTCACCCATCTGTGGATTTGAGAAATAGTGCCTCTCTGTATGGCCATCATTTATTCCTATCAGTACGCAGTGATACAAATGCTTTGATCTCTGCAGTGATCTTGTGCATCCCTGACGCTGTGTGACCATCCCTCCCACATGAACAGGCATCAGAGGGTCGCTAAACCTCTGGTTTATGAGAATACTTGCTTTAGGCAGTCCTCTGCAACACAAACTTCAAGTTATAATTTATAAAATTGTGAGGACTTGACAGAAAGCTTTATCTCATATGGAGCTAATAGACCAGGCTTTCAATTGACGCGACTAGGGTGTATGCATCATGCATAAGCACAAATTGTTGTATTTAGCAGCAGCAAGTGTAAGGTACCTTGCCTTCAAATTGTGACACCCTGAAATACCGAGTTCATTTGGATTACTTTCACAGGCTTTAACATTTCAGTAACAGCCTTGACATGGGAATTGAGGCAACTTGGCTTTACAGGATGAAGTACAGGGGGGATAAAGGACCTTTAAAGAAAGCCTTCAAAAGTGATTCGAGCCTAAGTTTTCCCTACAATGTAGTATAAGTCAACTTCATCTTGGCGAGTGATGGGAGAAGGGTTTTATAGGTGCTCCTTGGAGGAGGGAGGGAGTGGTTCTGTTGCCATTTGTGAAGAGCTGTGCAACTCCCCACAACAACGCGGGGGGCAGTCTCCCTCAGGGCTATGTACATACGCATTTGTCTGTATGTATATGCTACCCTTCAGTTTTACAGTTCTATGATTATTGTTAGTGCACCAAAAAAAAAAGAAATTACAAAATCACAAACATTTGTAAAAGGCAATGTTCATCAAAAAGGCCACTTCCTTCAGCTGTCATAAAACTTGAATTCCATGCTGTGGATAATAGTGGCTATTTTAAGACAAACCATATTATTGAGATAAATGAAAAAGAAAACATTTCTAAAAGGCCTAAGTCTATCCTGGAAGCAAGCTTGGGACTTGATGTGTATCACGCCCAGCATTACTCCAGGTTTCTGCCTTTGTGCCTCTGAACATTCCCATGTATATTATCTGCAGCTTTGCCCGCTAGCTTGCTTCATGTCAGAGGAACATGCCATTGCTCTTTACTAGTTAGTATTTTATGTAGCTGTGAGTTTCAGAAGTTACATGGTATGACACCGGGAGTCTTCCAAGACTATGGTCTTGGATGGTCAGTGATAACCCTGTGTGTGGCCTTCAGGTGAAATCAGGGGTATCAAATAGATGAGGAGCCTATTCTTCAACTGTATAACTATCAGCACACTAAATATCAAAGAAATGGTAGGTGAATTTTCCTTTTTTCACAACTGGGTTTACTCTGCTATAACTCTCATGACTCCTAACGCCATTGTGCCTTAGCTATACCAGCAGAGATGAGATGAGAACAGACCAGGAAAAAGCTGAGAAAGGACAGCTTGGGTATCGGTTTGCTTGCCTGCCTTCTGTGAAATAATACTTCTGATTGCTTAGATCTGAATGAATTGACAAGAAACCATTCTGAAGCAAATATATGGCATGAATGGTGGGAGAAAAGCCACATGCAGTTATGACAGCTGCTCCAGGAATTAGGGCTCCCCTACATGCTCTAGGAAACGAAGGGACCCAGAGCGCCCGAGCTGGCTGGTGCATGACCCAGGCCTTCTGCACGCTGCCAGCGCTCACAGAGACCAGTGTGACGGCTGAATTCAGATCACAGCCAAACTCCCAAATCGAAGGTCTCATCTGAATTTGTGGTTATAGAACAAGCTCTGTCCCTTGTAGAAATAACGTTCAAGCATGTCAAGATGAGAAGTTTTCAGAATTAGGCCCAAACTACCCCATCTGCCCTGGCCTGAACATAGCTATGGTAATGCAAACTAATGGCTGATGCTCTGCAGTCATTACAGAACCTGATAATAAGGAACTGTGATCCTCTGTTACACATGCGAACAAAGATTTAACCTTCAGCCCTAATTGCGTTAACATTGCTTTTTCCTACTAAAGCTGTCCCAGGGAAATGAGATTGATTTCTGAATATGCAAACAATTAAGGATTCCATTCACATTGCTATTGTGTGTTTCGGGTAACTCGATGCCTTTAAAAAAAATCAGGATAAAAGCAGTATTACACTGGAAATGGCTAAAAGAATGGGACTTCCTGGATGACTTGCAGAAGTGTATGGGTCTTCTGTAAAATGCTGGCTACTATAGACTAAAAGCAATTTTAATAAGGTCATGATGGTTTTAATTATCTGTTTTGCAGATATTTGAAGCATAATAATATAAACAAGCTATTTTAACTGAGAAAATGTTTCACAGATGTCAAATCTCCACAAATTTACATTCCCTTTTATGCATTAAGCCACCACAATTACCCAAAATACAGTGGCAAATTATGAAATGCACTGACAAAGTCAAAAAAGAAAAGACAACTACTGATTTTAGGATAGGAATACTAACATGCAATAGGAGTGTTAATGACCATTATAATTAAGTCCTCGTAAATAAAATATTTGTAAGGATTGTGATCTTGCTCAGTCACCACATAATTTTCAGTATGCCAAATACATCCTTGGTGTAATCCATTTGGTTTCAGGAACAAATTTTGGTCCACCCTGATAAAAAGGGCAAACATACATTCTTATTGTTTAAAATAGTAACTAGATAGACACCATTTTTGTTATGCATCTTAATCTACAGAAGTACCAAATTTAGAGACACTGAATAGGTAATGATGTTGATGAATATTATATGTAACAGGTATTTACAATAGCTCTGAAATGTGCCCGCTTGATTTATAGAAACATCGCCACATCTGTATATGTCCCAGAATATGTAAGAGGGCAACTCTTGTTAATAACGCATTCAGTGCATGCACCATTTGCTAGGATTTCACTTCCTTCCTGTCAGGTGTGTGTTTACTTTTGCTGTACCACTTGCCATTTACCATCTCTCTGTAGCTCTCCAGTGCACACAACATCCCCATTTTGGGCAGCTTGATCTCATCATAGGAAAGACAATGCATCCAATTAGCCTGATGACCACTTTCCAATAAACACATTTTCATAAATGCTTAAGCTTAAAGAAGGCAACATGTAATTTGCTGTGCATGACTGGGGTGGGGAGTCTTCCTTGAATGCGGGAGCATGACTGGGGAGACAGGCACAGCGCAGAGCCTCAGGTGACAGCCGGGGCAGCCTACAGGGCTACCTGGGGACAAAGGCGAGTGAGAGATGGGAGCTGCTGTGAAAGCCTCTCTCCTGCAGGTATGTGACCTGACAGCATGAATATGGGGCTCTGCGAGACTGAACCCACAAAGAAAGACATGCTCCGTATCCCAAAGTCACTAGGTCTTCATCCAGCACAGAACTGCAGGGGCAATTCCATGGCTCTGTGGAGCTGTACTGAATTCATGGGGCTCTGCAGAGAAGAGATGGCCTCAACGGAACCAATAAATAACAAGCTCTACTGACATCATTACAAACAGAAACAAGCGTAGAGAAATTGCATTTTCTTTTTTTTTCTTTTTTTTTTCTTTTGCCTTGAGAAAGGGAGAGAAATTAGACCTATGTCTTTAATATTTACTTGGAATACAAGTTTCATGATAAGAAAATGCTGTGGAATAGAACAGAAAGCAACTTTCATACAAGACCTTTTTTTTACTTCCAAATAATTCTATGAAATGTAAGAAGGATCTTCTACAAAATCCAGTGGCAAGGCTCATAGAATTAATAAGATTTGTTAATACACATTATAGAGAATTAGAAGCAAATACCTGTTATTTCTTTTTTCTTTTTCTTTTTTCTTTTTCTTTTTTTTTTTTTCAGGTAACCACTAGATAAATCTATCAGTATTTTTACAGAGTTTTTCCACTGGGAGTTAGTGCTTGACATACTATAAGATGATATTAATGTGATGATGCAGGTAAAGGAAGAGCTGCATTTAGGAACAGTAAATTGATGAATTAATGCATACTGAGTGCATGTTAAATGCTGCTCTTATTTTCTCATAAGCAACAGGAAGGTCACACAAGTGTATGTTAGAGGAACTTTTGTGAGTGGGCTTATTTCATATAAAAGAAGAATAAACCCATGCAACAAAATAATTCTTTATGCTCATACGTAATTAAAATGCAAATTTCACACACTTCTTCAAGTAACACAAAGGATGTTCCTTCCCACTTACTGTTTTATAGATAGAGATGCAAACAAGTAGAACATTTGGATGTGCATTGAGGCCCAGACCTTCATCCTTTTGATGTCAATGTGATTTGTCATGGCTCCAATAAGGGGGGTGTTGATTAGGAAAACACCATAACCAATATGCTTGAAGTGCTATATCCGCTCACTCATGACTCCTGTTGATTTCTGAGCTAGCTGAACAGAGTCTGCACTTCTCAGGTCTGTGACTATGGACAGATTAGACCAGGGACCAAAAGCTGCCAAAACATGTTTTGCAGTGGTATATGTTGAAAAGAGGCAAAGCTAAATTTTATCAGTGATAGTCTCCAGAAAGAAGGACAGAATAAATCACTCATTTTTGGACTGATAAGCATGGAAGCCCTCACCCTAAAGGGTAATTTTCCAGCAAGTTATTGGTCCCAGAAAAAGGAGTTAGGATAAATGTGCCTCCTCATCCATAGCTCTAGCCAATACAAAGCTAAAAATACATGAAAAAGGAAACGAGTTATGGGGGTTGAATCAAATGGAAAAGATATTTACTTCACCGTAATGTCACCTCTCCTCTCTCACACATTGCAGAACCTATAGGTTGGGAAAATTACTGTCCTCTAACATGTAAGATAGTACAAAAGAACACATAAGCAAACCTTGCTCACTGCTTGCAGTATTTGTGTGTCAGCTGGGAAAGCTGAATTTCTCTTTGAGTGGCCTTACTCTGGTAACAATAAAAGACAGTTAACATTTATTCATATGTTGTACTGATTAGGAAATATCTCTACAAACACAAGTTACTTAGAAACAGCAAGTCTGAAATAGGAGAAAACACCAAGAGAAAAACAAGCTGTAAATACATTTCAAAACTGTTTGTTTTTTTTCCTTTTTCTTTTCTTGACTAGCACCATCTGTACACAAGAAAGTATGAACATAAATGTTTGGATAATAAAGATTTGCAAGGCACTTAAACAGTCTTTCTTTTAATGAACCTCTCAGTGGAAGTCCTACAAACACCTTCCCTCCTCCCTCAGCTAACGCAGGGAAAGAAGTCTCTTCCGCCAGCAGTTCTTATTTACAGACATGTCCTTAAAGGTTCCTCAAAGTGCTCTTTTAGGCTAACAGAATCAACATCCTTATATCTCCATTTTTCATGCTTGTCCTGGTTTTTTTTTTAATACTACTTTTCCTTATAGTAAAGCAAATCTCTCATACACACAGTTGAGACTTGACTCCAACCTTCATCCTCATTCTGTTGTCTTTGGGATGCTATTCAGAAGGGAAAAGGAGGATGACAGAGATGCGCATTGAAATTCTCTTGAGGTTAGCTCTTTATCTGCGTCTAGAGGTGATGTCAAAACAGGTGATCATCATGAGATGGGCCTTGCAGAAGTTTACACGGTTTTCCAAACGTTCAGTCACACATTCCAAGGCCTCCAGGTATTCCAGAGAATCCAGCTCAAATACCTGCTCCAAATCAACTGTAGGAAAAAAAATACACAGATAGAAAAAGCAGACAAAACCCAGTACTAGTTGCTGGGAGAGACAGATCTAATTCAAGCCTTCAAGCCCATCAGTACTGTATACAACATCATCTTTAGTTTCCCGTTGCCATTAAAAGTTGCCTTTTCTATTTAACGGCTATTAAAATGGCTCATCAGCTTGCTGATAGTGAAAAATACTGTTAAGATTGCATTGTATGCTTTCTTGAGCGATATGCTCTGCCATCCTCTCCAGAACTGCAGATGAGTTCTGCCGCACTCCATCCTTCCATCAGAAAATCCACCAGAACTACTCACTACTCATCCAGCAACCACATGGCTGACCGTGAGGAAACCAGCTGGCACAAAACACCTGTAGGCTTCAGGTTAACCTTTGCTCCCACAAGGAACCCACAGGTTGAACATGACAGGGAAATTCATCAGCGAAGTGTAAATCAGGCCAAGTTAAATCTGTTTGCATTTATTTTTATTCAGCAAATGCTGAATGCTAAGAAAAGTCATGCCTATTTGGAACATGTATTTGAGATGTACTGACTCTCTCACGCATTCTGCTGACCTGAATCTGAGATTCTGAATCTGAGATTTAAGTAAGTGCTCTACCATGGCAGGACAAGTCCTCTACTGAATTCAGAACTTGCAGTCAGAGACAATCCTCCAACCTCCTTGCTCCTCACACCTCCCTGCTCTGCGGGATTCCCACTAGCCTGCTCAAGAGTGGTAAGGTAAGGCGTACACATCAGTCACACCACCACAGGTTCCTATATGCTGCCAGAGACAGCTCGGAGGTGCTTCCACAGAAGCTGAGTGGGAAGTATGAGATATTAGTTAGCACTTCCCATCTCATCTAAGCCCTGTGGTCTGTGCTGTCATTGAGGCTTCCTGCATTTATCGCACTGGGATCAGAAGCAAATGCATCACACAATAAGTGGATGGTAATGTATGGCAAATTCTCTGCTCCCTTTAAATCTATCCCTTTTATTTCTCTTCCATGATAGTGTTCCCAAAACATATATCATGGTTGTTTTGCAGGAAGTACCAATCTAATGTTAACTTATGGCAGCTGTCAAAGGAAGAGTCAGGATGCTTTAAGAGAACATAGCACTCAAACTCCTTTTACCACATGCAATTATCCTAAAAAAAACCGACTCTTCTTTTTTTGAGAACTCTGATATGAACCTATCTGCTTGCTAATACTAAAAATTGCTGTACAATTACTGCAGTACTCTATCTTTTTCCTTAGAGGTGTTGAGGTCCTTCTGCATTTGAATGTGAATGCCCTTTAAGCTCTCTGAACTTCCTTCACACGTATATTGTTATGAAGAATGGGCCAAATTTGTTCTTCATGTAAGCCCACTGGTGCTAAGGGAAAGTTTGCTCCACAGTGTTATTTTGTGGTAGAACAGAAGATTTATAATATTGCTCATATGTCTAGGTGATCTGAGGCAAAAAAAAAAAAACAAAAAAACTCATTTTCAGTAGCTGTGGACTGAAACGTGAGAACGTTAATCTACCAATGGCAATATTCACCACTACAATGCTGTACCATTTTAACATTCAGCTCTCAGGCAAAAGGGATTGTTCAGTTCTACTGTCAACATGTAATAAGAACTATAGGGACTAGTTCTAGAAATACAGTCAATCTAAATCATGCCCTTAGGTCACATGTCAGTTCATTTTAGTTTACAAACACGGTAGCTCACATCTCATTCTCTACAAACCTTTCTGCTCCCCTTCCTCCCTGCAGTGAAATAAACCAAAAGACACCTATGAGTTCAGGCAATAAAACAATGTCCTTACATTCACTGAGCCATTTATTAGGATCCAGCATCAGGTACTGTTTGGTCACCTCCAGTTCTCTCATCAACCACTCATATTTGGCCTTGACCTCAGCGATTCTCTGCTGGCGATGCTCCAGGATTTTCAGTTTGGCATTGAAACATATCACTTCCTGCCAACCAGGAAAAATGAGCAGGGAAGGAACAGGTGAAGAGAAGAAGAAATACCCAGATCCATTCAGCCAAATGATCTTTCAATCAATAATACTGACAATGAGCCATTTACTCTGGAAGCATATGAACCAGTGCACGGGATCATATATCATCTGTTTTATTTTTATTGCTTTTGTTAGATTTTGATGTTTTCCATCAGTGCTCTTTGAAGACTTTGCAATGATAGTTAATAATAAACCATAATAATTAATAACAGATGGCATCTTGAAATCAGATTAACTGTAGCAAAACATTTCTGGTTTTTGTCACCAGAAGTTTGGCTAAGAAAAAACTAAGCTCTTGGGAGAAGGAAATCCATTGCTTGGTGTATGAAAATCCTAAGTATATCTCTGTGCTTGGTGCATAAGAAATGCAGTAGTCACATCATTAAATAAGAAAACTAGTAGTAATATAAAATTTAAAACATTCTTAAACAAAAGGAATATGTTAATATGTTGTTGTGAAAAGCTCTAGCAATTCACAATTGTTAATAATGAAGATGTATTTTCTGTAAAGATAAAGGGGACAGTAGCAGCACAGGTTGCAGTGCTGTCTGGAGGCACCCTGCCTGACCTCACATGACTTCTGAGTGGGGGCAGCCATCAAGATGTGCAGTAAGTGAACCTGTGGTGAGGGCTCTGCTATCCTTACTAGGGTGGGAGCAGTCCCAGTACCAGAACCAGCCTCCTCCAAGCCTCTGTGAGGGGCTCAACACTACTCTGCCTTCTGCTCTGTAGATAAACCTGCTGTGTGAGTGAAGCGTGGTGGAAACATCACCCCAAGAAGTGATGTTTTTCTCCATATAAAACCATATCAGACAACAACATCATGAACAGCCTAACCAACTGACAGGAGCCTAGGAGGGAAAAATGCCTTAAAATAATAATAAAGGCTATATACACAATTATTGTAAAACCACCAACTTCAGATACTCTTTCCAATCATACCTCTCAAGAGCTAACCTTTACAATTCTCTGACCATTTTTTTAAGTTTTGATGGGTGAGGTTGGGAGGAGAAACTTTGTTAGTGGGAATAAATTAGCTATTCTGGAAACAATATCATCAAAGCACTTCAGGCATCACTGCTGTGTTGAAAGACAGATGTGACAAGATGCTGGAGCACAGGAGCCACTAAGACTATAAGCAAGGGGCAAAAATACAAGGGACCAATGTCTGTTAGCTGCTACTGAAGAAGGCATAATTTGAGTTACAACTGCTCTTAAATGAGATATGGGTTTTGCTGCCAGCTGAATTAACCATATATGATACTACACACTTCTGACTGTATGACCTGAATTCCTCCCTCCAAGAGGAGGGAGACAGATTACAGGGACTGCACTCACCTTGCTATCCCCACCTCGTCGTCGCTGGAGTCTCTCCACATCATCTATCTCATAGACTTTGATCTCAAAGGGCTCCCCCAGCCCCCTCTGTCCACTTCGCAGGGGCCCGTCCACCCAGCGGACCCCAGGGCTGTTGGCAGCCTTCCTTGCTGGGGAAGTGGTATCAAGTGATAAAGCTGGAATAAGCCTCCGTCTCTGTGAGCCTGCAAATGAAGAAATTGCCATGTTGTGTTAGTACAGTTAGATTTGATCCTCGGAGGGCATGTGCACCCTAAAGCTTCCAGAGCTCGTGTCTGCTTCCCTTTGCTCAGGTCTCGGTGTGTACAGGTATGCCAATGAAGGGCCAGAGCAGCAGGTTGTATCTGGTCTAGCTTTGCTTTCCTCTCTCTTCACTGGCTCTGGCTCTTACAGCCTAAAAACAAGTGTTAGCCAGCTTCTCCTTAGAGCATCTCTAGAGGAGGTGTGGTCTTGTTTATTTTAATCATAGCACAAAAAAGCACTTTGATACCCAAGTTCTCCTACTATGCTGGAGCTGAGTGATGGTATGCCACCACCTAGTCCTTTGTATAACACCACTGTAGAGTGGCTAGAGCAGTAAGAACACCAGGGAGGACAAAATGTCTGCAGTAAGTACGTCCAAGCCACAGAGTTGCATTAGCCTCGTCTCTGTTCAGTACAGTATTTTTCTAAAATGTTTGTCACACACTTACTCCAGCACTGGTAAAAGGCAAGACAGCAGCACGAACGACTGACTGGCAGAAGGGTTAGTCACTGTGTCTGCGTCAATAGCAGCACTCATGCACACCCGCTCTGCTTTATAATAGCAGCACAGCGGATGGGAGCACTGCAATAGCTGAAAATTTACCATGGTTGATAAAGCCTATGCCATATGGAAAGCATCTGCCATGTGAGCTGCCAAGCCAGGGCCTCAGGTAAAGCTAGGGAGGAAAAAGTACGTCACTGGCCTGATGGCAGCAGTAGGGAAGTTGAGCATATGGTTTGTTGGGAGAAAGAACAGACACACAAAAAAAGGAAAACAACTGGTTACATTTCCCTGCTCAGTTTAGTAACATCAGAGCGATGGCTGAGTTACAGAAAAAATAAAAGAGTTTTGTAGCCAACAACTCCTGCATGGTCTCCCCTAGGAGACAGCAGGAATAGAAGGGATGGGAGAAACCAAAAACAAAAGCCAGAGCCAGAAAGTTTGAATGAAACTATTAACTGACTCTCTTGGCTGCAAGAACAAAACTGATGCCAGCAGGGAGGGGATGCAGAATGATCATGCAGATTTTATTTTAAAAACAAGATAAAATCATTTACAGGAATCTTTAGCACAACATTCATTGAAACTTGCATGTAAATAGTTTCAACATGTCTGCCAACTTCATGCTTCAATGAAAGCTGAAAAAAAAAATTTCATTGATTACTTAGTTTTTGGATTTGCAAGTAACAAAGCATTGTCCAGTTTCACTCATGGGAGTCTATTTCTCTGCTGACTTCGCAAACTATCACATCTTGTCCCATTGATTTCCGAGTGCAGCAGTCTGTGCTAGAAACCAGCAGTTAGTAACCAGCAATTAACCTGTAAATGCTAGCTTTAATATGGAGGAGAATGGTCTATCTCGCTGTCTTTCTGCAAAAACCTAGAACTTTTATTCCAATTCATCCAAGATAACTCAATGCAAGAAAAGGAGAGCAAAGCCAAGTCAGACAGACAGGGAGCTCTACAAGCCCCCTTTGTACTAGACGGCCTCAGACCTGACCTGCCATCCTGTGACTCCCATCATACTTATACTTCTAGTCAAACTGCAGCCCAGCAAATAAGCCCGTGCCAGAACAATTGAAGCCTTACAAACACCAGCAAGCACAAGTTTTTTAGACCTTTTGTAACAGCCACTGGAAGTCAACATCAGTACAGCTAGGAAGTGGCAACAATGGCAAAGACACAGGTGGGAAGACGCCAACAAGCTGCAGTACTGAGGGTGACTCTCCTCAGTGGTGCTAGAGACAGACAACTGAACGGTGAGAGCAGCTGTGTACGGGAAGGGAGGTGAGGCAGCCTGGCAGACCACTGTGATTTGTTACGTGCAGAGGGAGAGCCTGCAAAGGGCTCAGCCCCTCCTGGAGAACAAGCCCTCCACTTGCTTGAATGTGAAGGGCACTGACTGCATCCCAAGTGTCCAGAAGGATTTAGGCACTAACTACTTCTAAAAACATTTTTTAGGGGTTTGGCCATGGTGTCTCACAGAAGCAGTCTTCCAAATTTTGTCTGAGTGTAAAAGCAATCTCTTTGCTATCTGCTGCTCATCAGCAATTCCCCTGGACGCAGGGGGATGAATCTGATTCATCTTGCCACGAGAACACCTTCAGGCTTTTACTTACAGCAAAGCAAAACAGATACCACCGGGGTATGAATTACAAGGGATGACGGTAAATGTTTCTGCATTTAGTTCCCATTTGTATCCATTTGGCTCAATGAGAAATAGAAGCCTGGGGTCTAGAAGGAGGGCTCCAACATGAGGCTCTGGCTAACAGCTCGCATCCTCCTGTGAAGAGGCAGAGGAGACTACTGTAGTGGCAAGAGATACGCTAACATAAGCTCATCATGTTTTTCTAGTCGGAGCCGATGTCTGGATAGCCTGTGGCTTATCGCAACAAAGTGAGGCTGTCGGCTCTCGGCGCACGCAGGCAATGCGACAGGCCAGAGCCGCCCGAGGTGGGCAGAGCATCGCCTGCCGGGGGCCTGGGGAAGCCACCACGCCCTCGAGGGACACAGGGGCCACCAGCGCAGGTCTCGCTGCCCTGCTGCCGCAGTCCGTCTGCGTGTGAGGCTGAGACTAGAGAGAAAGAGGGAAGCCTTTTTATCTGAGCCTTGAATGCTGACTCGGGATGATCTATCTGAGGTTTAGAGCGCTTTGGGGAGAAATGAAAGATCTGTGTGTTTGTAGTGAGGCAAAACTGAATCTAGTTTATTCTAAATATGCACTGATTAACAGGCTGCTTATTATTCCAGGTACAGAAAAC
This sequence comes from Chauna torquata, assembly GCA_013399475.1. Taxonomy (NCBI): domain Eukaryota; kingdom Metazoa; phylum Chordata; class Aves; order Anseriformes; family Anhimidae; genus Chauna; species Chauna torquata. The sequence goes on along the minus strand of VXAL01007847.1, from coordinate 51,398 downwards.
AATGGTGCCTTTTGACAGGAGACTCCTGCCACTGACCTCTCCATTTCATCTCTGCTTTTTCTGATTTCACATTAACTGGGATCATTCAGGAGATATGGCCTAAGCGGAGCGTCACAGAGCAGCTGACAGCTCACTCATCCATATCGACGCACAGAGACAACAATTAAACTGTTAAAATGAACAGTTTTCCATTTACATGGAAAAGACCCATTCAAAGTCATGTATTTATTGATAGCACTTGACGGAGTCAGGAACTCCTACATTTTGACGGCGTAATAAATAAAATGCTCTGTAGGACCTGCAGCGCGCCGCTCCTCCCCTCCTCTGCCCTGCAGGGGCCAGCCCGGGCGCTGAGCCGCAGCGGCTCCGGGCTGGTCCCCACGGTGGAGAGCGGGGAGCGGGGAGCCTTCGCCCTGCCCCAGCCCCATGGTAAACCGGCTGACCGCCTGCCTTGTCAATGGGATTCATCCCTCCGTTAAAAGAAGAAATCTGTATAAAAATTATCTGAAGGGAATTCTGTAAGCTGAACCCAGTACAGAATAACGACGCTGTCATTTATGACCATGCGACACGTTAAAGGAACACGCTGTTTGCTAAATGTCTTGGAGGGTATGTTTTCCACTTAGCTTGAAGTTATCCACACTCAGAATAAACCCCCTTGAGCCTAGCTTGAGCGTGAATAACCACACTATGAAATAGCCCTGAAAAGGCACAGAATACAAGATTTGTTTTAGCAACTGATCAGTTGCTCTACTTTGAGCTATCGGTTCAGATTCGGCAGGTTCAGCCCTGCCAACAACAGGCCAGGTTAAAATTAAGATAAAAGGAGCAACATAGCACCGGAGGTGTGCAGTGTGAAAGTGGATCTGACTGAAGAGTGGCACTGAAGCTACAACATCTTACAACAAAGATAAGTCCAAAGAAGTCTTCATCTAAGGTGTTAGAAACACAGGCCAATCTAGCTAGGTATGTAAGGGTAACTTCAAGGATGAGACTCACTGATCTCAGCAAAACTACCCATTTCCATAAGGATATGCGCTCATAAAAGCATGTGTGGACCAGGGCAGAAACCCCAAGAGGTCTGGTTTTTCTTAAGTACTGTATATTTTGGAGTGTTCCCTTTCTATTGCTTTCTAAGCATACGTTCCAGCCTGAGCATCTTTTCTGGGAAAAGGTAAAAGCAAGAAGTATAAATGCAAAATATCCATGAAAAGAAGCATGATGCATATCTCATCAAAGCAGGATGCATCTGAATGGGATGTAAAACAACTGCTCTCCTAGAAATTTCAACGTTTCAAACAGAAGATGAAACTGTAATTTGATATATCATAATTCCAGAAGTTTATAGTGTGTGCTTAAAGGCAGGATGTAGAGCCAAAGCTATTCCCTACTGCACTAAATGTTGTGGGAGGTAAAACTGCCTTTGTCTGCAGAACCTGTTGTTCGGCATTTTGTTTTTTCTCACTAGACAGTCCATCCAAACTGAAGGCAATTACAAAAAACTAATCCTGGCTAAGTAGAGCAGTACCCCGAAGCTCACACCATTCCTTCTGTGGCTTCATTTCCAAGAAATATTGTCTAGTAGCAATAGCATCAACCTCCACTGTAGCATCAAACTGTTTGCTTACTGGCAAAGGTTATTTGTCCTGTTCCCCCTGCTGCTCTTCACTGTCTGACAAAGCGGCTCCTGCTTTGAGTTGATGCAATGCTTCTCCTCTCTTCCCCATTTCCTACAGGATCTGCCCTCATGGGCAATTATCCGTGACTGAACCAATTCCTCCCCATTCCTCCTTTGACCTCCCTCCTCCTAGTTTATTTTACAGTGCCCACTCCTCAGCGCAGATACTCACTCCTCCTTGGATTTTCACGCAGTATGCGCAGTGCTAAGATCCCCTCCCAACTCCTTACGACGTTGCCAATGCTTTCCAGCGGAAAGCCCCTCTGATGGTGTGGAGAATTCATCAGAAGTATTTAGGCTGCCCAGCTTGAGGTCAGTGCTCCAAACACCAAAGAGTCCAGGCATCTATTGCCAGAAAATCTAAACAGCATTCACTCATCCTGGAGACTCAGATTGCATAGGAAGGACCAGGCCACACCTGAACACCTGGTGTAGGAAACACCGATGGGATTTATCATTCAGAAGAAAATCTTCTACGCCCACCTCATCATAAAATAATTCAGGCCATATTCTGTGTTGACTTATATGCATTGTGAATCAGTAAGAAGTACAAGGACACTTGTGGCTAGAAATACCTTCTTGCTGCACACAGGAATAAAGCAACCCTCGTTTGTAATTTTCCATCCACACCTATACTAGACATGTTGCTTCTATATCAGTTTGAAGAACATGCTGAGGTACAGCCTATGTCTAATTTTTTTTCTTCCCATCTTGTTGATTTCTTAACCATGTTTCCTGAATTACTGTCTTACTTTAAAAGGAGCCTTTCAGGGCAGTTTAGAGCTGGTGAATGAGCACTGCTGAAAACAGATGAGGAAGCAGCCCTCCTGCAGCGTGGCAGGCTGACAAGGAATCTGGGAGATGCTCCAGGGAAGATGCACATCACGGCGGCTGAGTTTTCAGCACCCATGATCATGAGAAGAAACCGACCAGAGTCTTTTCTAAGTCTTTATTTCTCTTTGGTCTGGATTTTGGTTTAACATGTATTTGTCAGCATTGGGGCATTATTTAAGGAGCCAGTTACTGTTACGGCAGTACCGCACTAAATAGCTGCGCTTGTGGCTTGGCCAGCAAAGGCAGAGATGGAGGAGGAAGGGGCTCTGCAGCCAGAGCTTTAGCTCCCGATGGGACAGTGGTAGAGGCATTCCTGTGAGCTAATTCTGTGGCAGCGTAAGAAGCAGGTTTTATTTACACCCAGCCTAATGGTGTACGACTCAGTCATGCATGTTACATGGAGCCTTCACTGTGCACAATAGCCTGCTGCCATTTCCTCTATTAAATCATTCCTATGTTCATGTGGCTGAAAGCTCAGTGCTGGCATGCAGTAGTCAAGCGTGTAAAAAATGATTACTCTGATCCCTTTCAACACAGATTTGCTGCATGAAATGGCCTGGCTTTGACCTGGGAAAATCAATGTTGTTGTTTTAATGAACAAAAAAAAATAGGAGCTGAAGCCCACACTGCCCCTCCCTCTGCTCCCCCCAGGGCTGTCCAGCCAGCAGTCACATGCACAAAGGGGTCACCTGCACACAGACAGCATCTTGCTGTATAATTCTAAACATCCTTTGTCATGGTAAAGGAATAATGCGGGATATCAATTAGCTACCATCAGTTGTAAGCAAGTTAAAGTAGAAATGCAGGAGATGCCCTACTGCTTTGTGATACAAAGGGCAAATTTCAGCCTCCCACAGTGCCTTAGGCAGTCTAAACATGAACTAAATTCCTTTTCACTTGGATTCAACAAGAAAAGCTCAGACTTTTTTTGTTGGCGTTTTGTTTCAGCATTATCATTTTGGCCACGTTTCAAAACGTGTCGCTTTGTAATATTGGTTGGAGATGGACTTTCATAATTTACAGCCCACAGATTCAGCCTCTGGCTTTTTCTGCTGCTTTCGTAGGCTGGGCTAAGTGCTTTCAGAGATGCAATGCGTGTGAATATGGAGTTTTCAGGGCTTTCCAGAAACTTTGAAATCTCCATTTTTAAAACCATCCCAGCAGTGAAATCTAGATCACAGAGGTAAGAGTAAAACAGGTACTCTAATTGTAGATAATTATTGTCATGTCTTAACAGTCTGTCTTTTTATGAAAGTGTTTAAAGTCATGTAGCAATTTGCTCTACTTTGGTGGTGAAACTTAGTACTGAGAAAGAGCCGCAAGGAGTCATGAAACTTTACTACAAAAGCAATAAAATGCTGCAGCAAGAAACTTTAATTATCTATAGGCAGACAGGTTCCCTGTGCAAAGAAGATTAAACTGTATGCAGGCACACAGATACACACACACACAGGCAAATCCTATCCTGGACTGGTAGGAGCAGGGTCCTGCAAATACTGGGAGATACAACTGCAGCTCGGGGCACAAGTTTAAAGATCAGGAAGCCAGCATTTGGAAACCTTGGCTTTCCCTCAGTCTTGTTCAGACTTGGCCTTCCTATCAATAGCATCCCTTAATTTTTTGTTTTCCAGTGCTCTGTGATAACTCCATGTTCAGGAAGGCTGACACAGCTTGTCAGTGACACAACTTGAAAGCCCTTTCCAAGGACTTCCTTCCCTACGCCTCACCTCTTCGGCAGCCTGCCTCCTTCCCATGTGGGTCACGTCTTCCTCCCGCAGCCCTGCTCTTCACCGGCACCTTGCGCTGGCTGCTGCACGCTGGCTGCTCCCCACAGCCCGCCGGGGCCACGGAGCACAGCCATGTGTGTGTTTCACCCTGCCGGCACAAGTAATGCTCCATGCCTGGGCTCAGCTCTGACAAACCTCAACCAGAGGGAACCAGAAATGAGAGGAGACGCTCTCCTTGGCAGAGGAGCCCCCCAGCTCGGCAGAGCGCTGCAAGCACTGACGCACGACAGTCATTAGACCTAACCGTATGTCGCGTGGACTTGGGGCTCCCTCAGGCACCCGAGCCTATTCCCAAAAGGAACAGGAAAGCAAGCAGCCTCAGGAACATCTCTGTGGTTTCCACAGAAGGTCTCTGCTTGCAACTAATGGTCGCAGAGCCCGTCCCATTTTGCCATCCCAGGGGAGGTCTCCTCGCAGACCTCGCAGTCCTGAATCATCTACAGGAGAGGGGTAAAAGGCAGGCAGGGTGGCAGACTGGGACGGTGCACCTGCATAACAAGGCATTTGTCTGCATAGCATGGGAATGCAAACAGGGCCTGGCTTTGCTGGGTAAACCTCATTAGAGCCCGGGCTCTTGCTTTGCTGCTAGCTCCTTGCTGACGGGATCGTGCACCTGGAAACAGCAGCAAAGCTGCGTGGCTGAAATCATCCAGTCTCGTTGTGCATTGAGAGTTGCTTTAGAGTGAAGGCCACGTACACCCAGACTGAACTGGGGAAAAGATGCTAACAAGGCAGAAGAGCAACAAGGAGGTATGCAACACTTCTGATCTAAGGACCCCGCCCGGCTACTTCTTCCAGAAGGCCATGATCTAGTTTTGTGAGCTGGTAACCAGGGAACACAGACATTACACGAGCTGCCCAAGGTGACACAGCAAACCAGCAGCACCACTGAGAACACAACACAGGCCGTGCACGTCCTAATCTGCCACCCTGCCTGCCTCCCTCTCATCACCGTTGCGTTCCCAGGATACAAATATGGCTTGGTAAAAACGGAGTCAAGCCCAAATGCATTTCCTGGTGACACAAAGGAATTTGTACTATAAAAGCACCCTTGTCATTGCCTTTCCACGGAGCAGCAGTGGGCCATTGCACTTGAAACTTCTGAAGTATTAAAAAATAATATACAATTGGTGCTAGTGATGACTATGCCCTAACACTTCAGTGCCCTGCTCAAGACAGCATTGCCTCCCTGAGAGAGAGGACTGGAGTCAGGAAAATGGTTGAGATGCCAATTGTTTCCTACAGGGAAAAGGCTAACGGAGTGAGAGAAGAAATCGGAGCAAACAGTTGCACAGATGCTTGTGGGTGGAGCGGGAGGGAGGGGCTGCCACAAAAAGAAAACAACGGATAAAACCCTCCTCTTCTCTGCTCAGCAAGGGCAGGAGAGGATGCGTGGCCAAGTCTGTCGGGGTCGAGGTCAGGAGCCAAGGTGCCTCCAATTTAATCCTGGATCTGGCTCTCAGTTGTAGACATTGGGTAAGTCAGTAAAGCTCTCTGCCTTGATTTCTGCACCTGTAAAATGGGTTCTGGAGTAATACTTGCACCACAAGGTGGATTAAAGGGCAGCTACACAAAGCTTTGAAACGTACAGGCGTATATCAGGGCTAAATAGCTCGCTTCTGCCATAAGCAGTCACTTTGGGGCAATATATGCCGACGTGATGTTATAGGACCACTGTTAATTGCTGGAAAGATGGGTTACCTCAAGGGGAAGGCTTACATGATTCACAATGTAAACACATGATTTTTCAATAGGTATCAGAATGTAAGGGGCAGGCAAATAATTTTTTTTTTATTTTGTTCACACAGTACTGGGCTGTCTGTGAACTGTACATGCACCCATGTAGAGCCTAAAACTTAACCTAAGGCTAAAACTGAAGGATACCAACTCGCTTTATCTTTCAAAAGCTGTCAATGTAGGTCTGATGCTTCATGTATGACAACCAGCGCAGAAGCACCTACACATACAAATAAAGCACTTAAGAGCACGGAAAGACAAGATCTTAATCTCAAGAAAAAAATAATGTCTCTCCAATGTGTCAGAACTTCAAAAGTAATTGTGAGATCTGACAGGGCTGCTGGTGATTCTCCTACAGACTCTTTATAGCTCCTCTTAAAGGGGCCTTGGGCTGATTCATGTTGATCGTGTCTGACAGCTAGCATTTCTGCTAATAATAATCATAAATAAAGTGGACAAGGTTGCCTGACCTGAAATGAGCATATCTATAGTGCCATATCCATTACAGCACCGTGGATCTGTGACCGCAAATCAGGAAAGGTCCAATGCTCTTGACACTATGTATTAAAATAATATCCATCTTATAAGAGCTCAGAACCTTTGTATGTTATCTTTTTCACTAAAAAGTGTTCCTTAAGAGAGATCATTCAGATGAGAACAGACCTACAGACAGGAGATACTACAGAGGATGAAGGATTGCAAACCTTTGCATATTTTTTTGTTTATTATGCAATAAAAATGTATTTGTGAACAATTCTATTCTCCCTTGTATCTCAGCTCCTCCTCCTTCGTGTTCTCCTGCATTGAAGTCATAATCCTGGTTTTATGCCACCATAAATCTGCTGACATGTGAAAAATTATACTATTATCAAACACATCAAAACAGAATTATGATTTCATTGCTGCAGGACCAAATGCAAACAGGAGCTAGTTATAAGAACGTGAAGCCTGATTAATTTCTGGGCAGTGGTTTGCTGCTGAAGATACGGAAGGTAGTAAAGATATTTTTTTGAATTTGCATAAAAACTCTGGTTGCACTTACATACAAACACTAGTCCAATTCATTAAAAACAATACAGGAATTACTTGCAGATATAAGGAGTTGCTCTCAAAAGTAAAATATCAAAAATAACACACAATTGCTCCATATCAGGTGACAGATTGAGGTATGAGAGAAGCTTTGCAAAATGCTTTGAGGGATGTCAACGCTCCATGCTATGCTGAGCCTACTGAGGCAGGCATCTTGCAGGGATGTTGGCCCTGCACTGACAATCATCCTTCTTTTTCTTGCAAGTTACCATTAAAAAGTTTACATTTGAAAGGAGCCATTAGAGGAACAGCTCCTCGGAAAGAGGAAAATCATTTCATTACCACATATGCTGAAGGGATAGAAGAGAGTCTTCCTCACACGATGAAAAGTTAGCATTAGAAAGATTATTTCATCACTTGGCCCTTGCTTGCACAATGAACAGTGATCACTTTCAGACGTATCCTTTGAACAGGTAAAATCAGCCATGCACTTATGGATACGGTTTTAATAGAGGTATCTGTTGTGTTCAAATCTGTGCTGCACGTTCTTCCTGCTACTGAAGTCAAAAGCACAATGAAAGAGAAGGTAATACATCTCTTAGTTCATTTACTCTAAATGAATCCCAGAGGTGAGTAACCCAGCAAGTGGGAAGGCTGGTGAATCAGGAACTCTATGAGAATAACACGTTTTCCGCAGTCAGAGCTACAGCAGGGTAGGTAGCCACTGATATTTCAAATGCTTGTACATACCAGTTCCAATGTCAATATGCATATTTTAAAACAGGAAGCTAGGCAGGGCTCACACTTCAGGTTAGGAAAACAGCACCCAGGAAAAGGGTGAGGTGACCTGCTGATGGATGCTTTTCATCACTTTCCTGCAAACCTCTGAAACTCTAATGTTCTGGTGAGAAGATGTACCAGCTGCAACAGCCTGGACTCCTGGCATGGCCCAGGAGGCTCTTGCTATCTGATTAAAAAGCCCTGATGTAGCATGAAAGCTACTGGGGATTACAGCTGAACAAAGGTGATGTCTTTCTGATCCTCTCTGTGATGACTAAAAAGCTCTCAGATTTGCAAGTACTTCAGTCCAGTAGTTCCCATATTTATAATATTATTATTATAATTTATTTATTAATAATAAATTACTTGGAAAATAAGGACTCACAACTTAAAAGTTAAAAAATAAGAGACTCAGAGGCAGGATATGATCTTGCAAGGGGCATGGCCACAACTTTGTTCCATCTTCTAATATGGGTGGGAAGAACAAACTCTGACAGTTTCAGCTGCAGGGCATCTAGCACCCTTTGGGCATCCAGAGGGCACAAGGAGCAAAGGTGAGCTCACGACAGATACTGCTATTGAGCAAGACTCTGGTCTTATGCTGCTGAAACACACGTGTACCAAGAGGGGAGCCTTTGCCCAAAGTGCTTAAGAATAACAATTACATTTCACTGCCTCACAAAGGCATCTTTTTGGAATCAAATGAGAAGAATATTTGTATAAATAAATACTTGAACATGGCAGCCACTGGCAACATGAAACAGCTTTAGGGATAAGTGTTCTTCTGTTAATGTGAAATAAACCTAATTGAAACAGGTTAAGGGGAGACTCCACTGCATAGGCAATGCAAACGTACAGATTTGTGCACGTTGCAAAATGAAGAAGCTCAGAGCCTGGGACACTTACCCTGGCCTTGCTTCTCTGCTACTAGATACAGCTGGCACTGAACTAGCTCATCTTCAGGGCTGGCCTCCCCACCATGAACTAGTTAACTGCTTTGGTCTGTGTCCCTCTTTCGCACCATTGCAAGCTTACCTGCATTTGATCGTTTCTTTGGATTTTTGAGACTTCGGCACCTGCCGCTGGCAGAGCTGCTGTTCTCGCTCATGGAGTCTTGCGCGGAAGACGCGCTCCCCGTCGCCTCACTGTCCCTCATCATGCTCTCATAGCCACTGCTGCCCCCGCTGTGGTAGAACAGGGCGGTCTTCCCCATGGCGGGGGGCAGCTCCCCGCTCAGGACACTGCTGTTGTCACTCCCGTGACCACTGCTACAGCGGTGAGGTTTCCGGGGAGGGGTGATCTTGCTGTAAGGGGATGGCAGCATGTGAACAGCTGGCTTCTCCTCTCCGTGAAGACCCCCGCGCTCGTCTGCCTCTGAGTTTCCCCGCAGCTGCAAACCTCTGGAGCCAGCGCTGCCTTGGAGCAGCTCTGAAATCCGCCCGTTGACGGCCCGAAGCGGCAATTTGGAAGCAAGGCTGGAGCCTCGGTTTCTGCTGAGGGACTGCGTTGACCAGGACATATTCTTCCCACTTGGAGGCAAGCTAGTGCTCTGCCCAACGGACTGAGGCAGAGATTTGGTCGAAAAGCTGAGCGTTTTGGTGGCAGAGGCAGACAGGCTTCGGGCCTTGGGACTCGCCAACAGGAGCTTGCTGACCGCAGAGATCTTCGACTGGCCAGCTTTTGGGGAGGTCCCTGCAGACTGGGAGAGCCCTGAGTTGGTTGGTGAGGACATGACACTGCGGCTTACGCTCCTTCCAGCCCTAGGCATGGTGGTGTCTTTGCCAGGGCTCATTTTGGAGCTCACAGAGGACAGGCTTTCCGCTCTTTCCAGTGACAGACACTCATAGTGGCTTCCTGTGGACCTCCCAAGGGAGTTGGTCCTGCTGGCGAGCTGCTCCAGCTTGGCACTGAACAGCTTGCTGCTGCTGTTGTTGCTGCTGCTGTCAATTCCAGGGCCCTTCGGTTTGGCATGCAGCTCCTCAGGGAAGCTGGCCAGGAAGGGCCCGGGCTGGCCAGAGGGACTGCTGGTGGTGCTGCTGGCAGTGCTGTGCTGGGGGCTGGCTCTGTTCTTCTGATCCAAGCTTGACTTTCTCACTGGTGGCAGAGGAGGGGTCCCTTTGGGGCGAGTGAGAACACAGTGTTTGGGAGAGGCCATTTTTTTGTCTAGGCTAGCCTTAGAAAACTGGGGGTGGGCAGGAGAGCCAGTTCCACTGCTGTCAGTGGCAGCAGGATGGAGGTGACTGTCAGGCTCCTCTGTCTTGCTTGTGTTTGGAAGCCCTCGAGGGAGGCTGTGGCTCTTCAAGCCATCACTGGAATGAACGGGGCTTTGGGTTGCAGAGCCAGATGCTGCCATCTCACACCCATCCACGATCCTCTTTAAACTGTCAGATACTGGGGAGACAGAGGCATCCCCACTGCTGCTACTGCTAAACCTGTTTGCTGAGGACTGCTTTATGCTGTGCCCAGGCTTGGCTAAAACTAGGACTGTGTCAGGCCTTGGCCCATCACTGCTCCCAGAGCTGTCCTGTTTTACATCTTCTTCTCTCTTCAGCCAAGGATCTTCAAATTTGATATCTTTCTTAGCACTGGATTCTTTCCCCTCGTGGGAATGAACCTTTGGGTCTGCAGTTACTGCTGATACAGCGTCATCAGCGTCTTGTGCTTTGAAGGGATTAACGGCAATACATGGATAAACGGTAATGTTTGTCTTCATTGGGATGTAGCCCTCACAGCTACTGAGGCTTGCAGTGTTTTTAATTGTGACAGTAGTTTTCCCTAGAGCTGATATTTTACAGCCTTTGATAGGTGGCACTTTGCCAAAAGCTTCCTCCCCCATTTCTGACAGTATGAGCATGTTGTCAGTCACTGGCTTCTGTTTGTCACCTATACAAATCATGCTGGCACTTTGTATGGTGCTTGCAAACTCAGAGACAGGGGGTTCAGCCATTGCTTCTCCATGCCCATAGCACGCCTGGGCAATGAAACTGTGGCATGACTGTTCACCATCACTCCCTGTGCTCATTTCACTCAACCATGAACTGATAGACGAGCGCCTGCTGCCATCATCCTGGGATTTGTCATCCAGGCCCAACTTTGGAAGTGGAAGGAACTGTGTGATGCTGACTTCAGACACAGGAGCTGCACTGGAGTAACATTCAAGATCTTCAGATATGCTGCTGATAATACTGACTGGCCTAGACCCAGAGGCCAAAGCCTGCACTGAGCAGTCGCTGTTAAAACTGATGATACTGGTTGGGCGCCCATTATCAAGGACGCCACTAATGGTTAGCTCTTCTACAAGGGTGAACACCAGCTCATCCTCTCCATTCAGTTCCAATGGCTGCTGCACAGTCACCATGGTGGTGCTCAGAATCTCCTTCTTGGATTCAGGAGAAATGCTTTGTTGCTGATCTTCATCGAGAATGGTCTCTTCGAAATCCCCATTGCTGGAAGATACCGACTTCTTCATGATCTGAGGGCTCATTCCTACAGGCGGGGTCCGGATTTCTGGCTGTAATGAAGATTCAGTAGATGTCATCCCAGTATCCTTACTCAGAGGAGCTGGTGGGGGAGTGGTGTTGGGCAGGACTCCTTTCTGTGTATAGACCTTGCACCTCTGGGAAGGAGAAGTTGGTGGCTTGTACTCAGACGTCTTGGAGAGGCTCGCAATGCCTAGCCGGGGTGAACCCATTGGCCTCGGTTTGCCTTCCACAAATCCACAGGTGTTGAGACCTTCTCTGCTGTTCTGCAAGCTGGTGCTGTGTGCTAACTGGCAAGAGCTAAGCTCTTTACTAGAGCTCCCTGTTACACTCCTGGGAGAAGAAGGAGTTGAAACATTAGTAAGAGCTCCAGAAGGAATGGGGGAGTGATTTCTTTTAGTTTTGCTGGGTGTTGCATTTATATTTTCCTTGGCTTCTCTATCAGGATGCTGACATTCTGGCATTGTATCTTCCTTATCTGACTCTGGTAAGTGGCTAAGCTCTGCCAATTGGCTTGAGGCAGAGCACTTAGACATCTGGTCTGAGCTAAATTGAGCAGGCATCTCTTCAAACGGAAATTTGTCGGTCTCTTCACTGCCATCTATGCAATCCAGCCTCTCCTGGAGCTCTGCAAAGGTGTTGCACTTCAGGCAATCTCTTTCAGATGTGCTGGGCCCTGATTCACTACCTTCCTCTAGCCTGCCCTCATTTTTGGTCTTTTGCAGTGCAGGAACTATGGGAACAAAGTCAGGTGGACCCTCATTATCTGTCAGTTCCTTATCAGAAAGGGCAGTGCCATTTGGGCCAACATAAATCACTGTGTCACAGGACTGCTCACTGCTGGATGAATAATCAGGATCACTCGACAAATGCAAAATGGGAAAGTCTGGGTCAACGGTGTTTCTAGAATGGAAAGGTCTCAGCTGGGTTGGCCGCCGCATCCTGCCCTCCTCACAAGAGCTCTCTCCTCCAGAAGAACTCGATGTGTACTGCAAAATCAGAGAGACAGAGACAATGACATTTCAGTAGTGCTAACAGCTCCTTGCACAAAGCGCATACACAAAAAAGGCAGTCTCATCTAAACTGGGAAATCTCTAAATGAAGGCACAGAGCTCTGAAGCCTCTCATATTGTGTCTTACAGCAAACACACAGCAGTGTTCAACAGAGAACCCAATGCCCCAGCTCTAAATGTCCCACTCTAAGAGTCATGAGGTTTCTAAAAAGAAGTACTGAATAAATGGATCAGGATCCCCCAGCTAACTTAGCCCAACCAAAGAAATCAGACGTTTGCCAAAGGCTTTCCTGATTTTGTGTGTGTGATGAGGAACAAGAAAACTGATTACACAAATAAGGCACAGAAAATAAAGACAATCCCTTTTGGTCATACTACCAGTGTGTGGAATTGTAAAATGTGCACACAGAGAGTCTCTGGGGGCACACTGCTGTGGTGGTGTGTGGACTGAATCCCTTCACGTGTCTCTCTTCAAAGTTTTTGTCAGTCCATAGGCCGTCAATTTAAATCAGACATTCACTGTTTGAGCCCAATTCACAATGCAAGCTATACAGAAGGAACCAGGCCTCCATAAACACAGAATTGGATACAGCCCACCATTACTTCTTGGAAAATCTATCACGCATATTTAGAAGCAGTCAGAATAAAAGGGGCATCGGTGCTGGCAATGGACACATTGCATTTATTTTGCTCATGCTGTCTGTGAGAAGCACAGAGAATCTAATTCTTCATTAATCCCAATTTCCTTTACAGTGGTTTCATTCCTTATTATTTCATTAGTACTAAGAGCATAGCTGAAAATTTATGTTCTCAACTATATTGCTAAATGAGGCCAGCTTACAAACCTGTTATAACAGATACGTTTGAACTCACTATCTGAAGCTGAAGCGTTTACCCGTGCTAGTCTCTGCTATGCGCTCTGAGCCACTCGCCTAGGACAGGGTACATACAACCTATGCGCTTGGGAATTTGTTACTGATTTTGTTATATGCTGCTCTACCCAATTAAGGATCCTCCAGGGTCCTTCTTGCTCCCCCCTCCAGCATTACAGCAAGGAAGCTATATATTTTCTTACCTTAGTTTTCTTTTTCTTCATCCTGAGGACTCTTGATGCAATCTGTATGGTGGACAGCGTCTCAGCGTAGTTCCCCGCAGCAGCTGAAATGTGAGCTATCATTGTGGTGCGGCAGTTCATATTCCCCAGGGACTCTCGAAGCAACATGGTGAGCTTGCTGTCTCTGCAAAATAAAATGAATTAAGGCTGCATTAGTGATCGAGGCTTCACTTTGGCCATAGTGATGTGACTTGGGTCTCAGCAAGATTTTTTCTCCTCTTTTTAATGGAATCCTAATTAGTTCTGTTCCTCAGGTTCACACTATCTTGTGTCTGCAGCTGAGCATACTGAAAGACCCTGGACTACAACTTGAACTTCTTTTGTCTTCCCAGTTCCCCCTCTATGTCTTCTTCTGGTCTCATTCCTTCAGCACTGTTATCACTGTGAATACAGAGTTGCAGACCGGCACGGGAGACTGTTAAGAGCCACTGCAGCAAACGTCAAACTGCTGTCCTTTTCCATTGTGCAGTGCACAAGCAAATTCTGGCCTACCTCTGGAGGACAAGAGCGTAGTGGATTAGATTAGAGGACCTAAAGTTTTTCTTGCCTGCTGGGACACTACGTAATTCAATACTACTACTAGTTAAATCACTGAAATTAATTTGGGATGATACTGGTGAAATAGAAAACAATCAAGCCTTAAAACTTCTCACAATTGTTCTTTCATATTAGATCTTTTCTTCCACTGAGGCAGGAATTAAATTTTCTGTTCTTGCCATTTACTCTATTGTTGAGAACAGGACAGCTTTTGAAATGCTGATGCCTTATTGTGGGGCTGTGACTGGACTAAGAATTGGAATTGTCAAGCATGACAATTTTAACAGCATAATGATGCATATATAATGTTTCTCTGGTGTTCATCCAATCCTGTAGTCAAAAATGCATGATATAATTTTTGTAAGGGTACTTCAGCTATGAGATGTACAGGTGGACTAGCTGACTAGCTGGGAAAAATCAGATTTTGGGGGCTCACTGTTCAATATCTGCTAATACCTATGGTGCATGTGTGCCCTTAGTCATCCACTTAACATTCCCAGCTCATGGGAATTCTGCATAAAGCTACAACTTGTGGGAAATGAACCTATGTCTACTGGATAGGACTGACAGACAAACGTCAAAATTCTTGAACCTCTCTTTTTGATTAGGTAGGTAACAGCATTTTGGATGCATATTTTGATGCATCTAGCAGTAAGGCTGGGGAGCTCATAAATTGTGCTTCTCCTGAGTTTTCTAGTACTTGTGATCTCAGCTAGGCTAGCAATACTGGATGGAAAATATTTTCTGTTTCAGGATTTCTGCTTCCTTCTGCTCCAGACACATTGAAGACAGTCTGGTGGCTTTGAGAAGCAAACAAACATCCATAAAGACTACACTGAGACGGCCTCACTCATTTCACTTGTGACCTAAGGCTGCCTTGAATCCACAGATCGAGAGTTAATAGGCTGCTGTACCCCAGGTTAGTGGCTCTCCTTTCCATCAAGGAATAATTAAGATGTCAAATTTTGTACATTGGTTACTGCCACTCCAATGCAGAGTTAAACGGAAATTATTAACATCTGCACAGAAATCAATAACAAGCCTTTCATTTGCTAGTGCTTCTATCATAGCAAAACGTGAGACGACAGGGGAAAGGGCAAAAGAATGCATTCTGAACATGTCGGTCTCCTGAGAATACATAACCCATGCAGCCAGCATCAGCACACTGTGGCGTGGCTCTCTTAGAGCTATATGCATTATGAATATAAAATAATCTGTGCCATCTGCCTTGTATTGAAATACACACTTGCAAGAAGAATGACAATAAGGAAGGAATTCTTATTCTATAATTCAAATTCTATGACATATAACAGAAAGAAATTAAAGGGCAGATTTTTTTTAGGATTGAAGCAAGAATATTAGCAGCAAAAAAGCCCAACCAACACTGATTTCTAATTTCAGAGTTTCCTCATTCAACACTGCCTGTATCGTGACTATCAACTTAGCTTTGGACTCAGATAAAGTAACTAGCCTCCTGTCACTATTGTACATTGAGAAATAAAATAAAGAGGAAGAAATTTGCTAATCACATATTTTTGTCAATTCTAGACATTGCCATAAGACATTCACCTGTTATTGGTTCACTGATCTCTCACAATAGCACCTGCTAACTTCTAAAGGAAAGAATGAAAATCAAAGGGAACATAATAACATAAACATGTGGCTTAGTAACTATTAGTTTTTAACTCACCCTATCCTCAGCAAGTAAAATTATTGATAAAATACTTTGTACATATCACTGAAATTTGCTTGTCATACAGTGTGAGACAAGAAGTAGATGCTTTGCTTTTCCGAATGCTGACACGGTGTTTCTGCTTGGAAAAGGAAAGGCTCTGAATTGCTTCATTAGGTGATTCATGAGCTGGTATTTGCAAAGGCAAAATTTCCTGTGAAGCCACAAGTTTTACAAAGAGAAGGTCTGGACTAAAAGAATTTTGAGAAAGAAGAACTTTGTTGATCTTCTGCCTATGCAAAACAAAACTAAGACATATGAAATTTTGAAGAAGCTCACAGAAGGGCTGCTGCTCCTAGGTGCATGTTACTCATTGTATTAAGCAGAGGCTGGTTTATAGAAGGTTATGGATTTCTCACAGTAGCACAGTGAACTGCACAAATCTCTTTATAGCAAAGGGGAGATCTTCAGGGATGCAAATGGTCCATTTCTATTCTTGTCTAAGAGAAATAAAATGATACGCCAGAGCAACATGTTGGCCCCATTTTGTATAACTGTCTTCATTTTAAATGTAGTTCTATCCATTCTACTAATGCTTTTACAGTTTTTAGGAAATTTACCATAACCCATCATGAATATTGGAATATAACACACAGAGAACAATGAAGGTGGGAACGGAACAACACCACACTTCAGACTCCAAAGCCTTCACATCTGTAAGCCCACTCTGCAGCCTTTTCAATACTTAAAGGCTATCTGATTTTTCTAATGGCATCATTTGGTCTAACAAAATAAATTACTCTTACTTGTAAACCTCTTCTTGCCTTGCTCCTTAGATCGTCATGGCTACAGCAAAATACTACTAAATAGTATCCTGACATCCCACACAGACAAAACTCCAAAATAAATTATGCAAAGCTCTCTCTTAGGAAAAAGCCAGAGGCAGGACCCCTGGCGACAGGAAATCACACTCAGATGTCTCTAGGCAGCATGTCAGCAGGTAAAGTACAGAGGAACTAGAAAGGAAGAACTGCACACATGGCAAGACAGAAAGCTTCACTTCATTCCATGAAGCAGCAGCTGTCCACGTGGAGAGGAATTCTCTCTTTTCCATGCTGCTCTCTAATCTTCTCTGTATCCCCACCCTCTCATCTTATAGCACATCCTGGAGGACCCATATTGCTATTTTCTGAGTCTCTCAATAGCTACTGTTAAGGAACCCTAGAAGGTATTAACTCCCCTAAATGAGAAATGTGGCAGTGCTGCAGTAAGCACAGTGTTTTCTATTTCTTGTCTTCTGAGACTGTCATGCAAACTGGGATCAGTTCACTGGCTCAGCAAGAAGGAAAAAACATTCCTCTTTATGCTCCTCGCATACATATCTGTATTTTCCTTCCTCATGATTGATTAATTATACTCAGATTCAAACAAAATAGAATCATAAATTAGAAGAATGAAGTACTCAAGATCACAATAAGTTTGCCTGGACACTGCCTACATCCCACTTGACTATGTGCATTAAGTCCAAGTCTTTAATTTCATGACTGGATACTATTTTTCCGCTAGACCCCTGCCTCAATCACTGCACAGGATAAACAGTGCTCACAGAACAGGAAGTTATTCAGTCTTTCACTTAATCCCTGTCTTTTAATGTGCGGACTTGTGTCTTATCTACCGTTAGGACTACACAAACTCAGCTCTGCATCCAGAATGACTTATTTCTTCAAAGGTTTTTCTTCTTCTTTCCTGTGGAGCTCATCAATGCAGTATCTGATGAATGCACCTGAGGTGAAGTATATAATCCCCTGTTAATACCTGCAGCATTGAAGACTTCACTGAGTACAGGTGTTTTGTGTGAAGCACTGATCTTTCAGAGTACTGAGCACTGTACAGTCTTTCATATTCAAAGTGCAGCTTCCTTTGACTTCTGTTGCAGAGAAAATGGGGCAGCTGCTTCTCAGTCTGGGTACCCAGCAAACCAGGAAGACACAATTAACAGCCCACCTACATATACTGAGAAAGCATTGGCAGAACCAGTCCTGAAGGAGGTAACAGCCATGTTTTGCTGACCTCCCTTCTCTTCTACAGCTCCAATTTCTGTATGTCTTCCAGCTTCTGTTACAAGTTAGGGCAGGAATTTACCAACAACGACCACATCACAGTACAGTCCCGATTCATCTCCAAAGTCAGTCCTTCATTTGCCTTGAAAAAGTTGAAAATTTAATGGCGAAAAAGAAGTCCTGCAAAGCAAACAATATATATAGCCCAAGGGGCCAAAGTAAGTTTGCCAATATAACCTTATTTCTGGCATTTCCTGAACCCACAGTAATTGATTTCACAATCTGAACATTCTTCTTACATATTTTATGTAATTTTATGTGAATTTATGTTTACACTTCAACACGATATCAGCAGGCCTGGAACCTTCCTATGTATTAAAAAGCCTTAATTGCTGAACTAGCCCACCAGCTGGCAGCAGCAGCCAGCTGCCACCTTTTGTATGGACAAGCAATAGAGAAGGAGGAGGTTATTCACAATTTACCTTGAGGTTTTGCTAGTATTTGCAGCTGGTGAGCACAGTGAGATTCAGGAGCACTGCACAACAGGAGAGTTTTGCTCTCATGAGCTCACGCCCTTTTTGCCATGCTCTTCTCTCATCAGACAACCGTGTTCCCTTCTCTCAGTGTTTACCCTGGGATTTCCTCATCCAGCTTTCTTCTTCACTCTCATTCCCACACCATGATTCTCACCCCAACCTCCCTACCGAAGTAGCCCAGCACTGCTCCATTTCATCCTGCTGTGGTCTAACAACCTGAACCAGACTTTGCCAGTTTCCAGCATCACTGCTAGCCCCTCTCCCAAGATTGATATCCTCACTGCACAGATGAGGTGCAGGCCAGGGTGAAGGGGCATAGCATGGACAGACCCTTCCTGTATCTTCCTCCGTCAGATCCTTCAGCTTTATGAGAATTCATGCTAGCAATGAGTTCAAAATGTGTTACACAGAAAACAGGCAAATGATAATTGCTTTTGTTTAGGGCTGCAAAATTGAATTCATGAATGGAAAATGAAGTAGCAAGAATAAATATTATGTTCAGTAAATTCGCAGGAATTTTCTTTGCCCAGCATCTCATTCTTTCTATGGGAGAGGCAAGCATGGGGCTTCTCCATAAACGGAGGGAGTGCTGAAGAGGAAGAGCCAGCTAAAGTCTTGGAATCATGATTTTTCTGTGGAATTATTTAACCAATCCTATTATACGCTTTGCTTGTTCCCCACCACCACCTTAATGAAAATATTTTCCTTGTCTTCCCCTTCCTCTCACCCCACTATAAGGATTTTGGCTATTCAGTGACAAAAGCAGCACCATCAGAAATAGAAGTAAAAACACTCCACAAGGGATATAATACAATATTATAAATAAGCTTTAGGACGTGCAAGGGTGTGTGTTTGTGCTCTCAATTAATCATATACCTTGGTGTCTTCCTAGGCACTTGGCCAAAATAAAAATGTTGTCAACTCCCTCAAGGTGTTACTGTTACAGGATAAGACGATGTATGCCCTCAGGTGTCTTGTAATCTAATTATTTATAGAGGTATGTCAAAGGAAAAATCTCTGGAACTATGGCAGTTATTTTTGATCATAAAGCCTTAACTCTGCTCCCTTGTGCTAATGCACTGCTTTATTCATTGTAATAAATGCTTGCATAATGAGAGAACCACATAAATACTCCATTTGGTTTTGGCTCCTATTGCATAGAAATAATGAGAGGACAGTTAATAGCTTAAAAGGCACAAAACCAATATTGGATGTTACAGGTATGTAACAGCTGAGTTCAGGAAGAACCAGTATGTTTGCTTAGCTATGCCTTCTCTTTGTGTTAATAATTTTTGCAGCGGGAGTGAGGAAATAGGAGCAATGTGTGTAGGTACAACCAAAGTGAGGCCAAGCGGACTCATAAAGCTCCCGGTGGTTCAGCCGTGTAAGCCTGGCTTTGTAAGCAGAACGAGGTAGTTGAAGAAATATGGGTAACTTGTTGGACCTTTAACCTGGGGAATCTTTCATCTGGTGAAATGAGGCATTGGGGAAATTGTTAACTTGTTCCAGATGGAAGCTAACTAGTCTTAAAGAGAAAATTAAGCAAAGCGAAAATCTCCACTGACATTACAGTTAGTTATCTTGTATGAAGTACACCAGCACAAACCAGAGAGCCATCCCCACTGCACAGGGGAATGGGGAGCCAGCTGAAAGGACTACACTGAGGAGATACTGTGGTCAGATTCATGTGCCGGGAAAATCCCAACCACATATGGAAAGGATGCGACACTGCAGAAGTCAAGGGCAGAAAGAAGGAGTTGCTGCAGTCAAGTATGGAATAGCAGAGGGTTATACTTCAATTCTAGTATTACAAAATGTATATAAAATGTAGGTTTTTCCCCCTACAGTTCTTGTCTTTTAGGAGCCTAACTGTGCAAATTTCATATTGCAGAACAATCCTCGTGCATGTGACAACATACGAGCATGTGACAGATGCACAAAATAGCATTTTTTCTTTCTTTTCAACAGAGAGGAGATTATTAACAGGACAGTCCAAACACCTCCAGCTACACCGACTCCTTGCAACTGACTGTCCCTCTGACCATAAAAGGAGCTTGTTTGAGAGCTGTAACTTTGTATAGAAGTAGCTCCCAAAGGCAATGAAACTTTAACAGTTGAAAAAATAGCTGAAGAGTAGCCCCTTATCCAGAAATGACACAGAAATGCCCCAATCCGGAGGTCCCACTGACTGATCTGAGCAATTCACACTTACCCACAGTTGATGTATCTCACTGTAAAGCGGTCCGTATCGCACAGCAGCTCCTCTTTTACCCACATGTATTAAAGAGCACGTGGCTTCTGACACTGCCAGCCCAGGTCTGAGCTGCACAGCTCTATACCAGCCCTGGGGAAGCACAGAGAAAGACGGCCCTGCCATCATTTCACTTCTGCCTTGTGCCACCAGTGGAGCTGAACCAGCATGGGCTTTATTTAAATAATTCACCCCATGTGAGAAAAAATTCCTCACTGTCTTTGCCCCAGCTACATGAACGTACATGGTTTGCTTCAGACTTCACACTCAGGGAATATCAAACAAAGACATAACGCCATATTTACAGGTCAACATGTTACTTGAATGAGAGCTCAGTTCCAGACGTCTGTAAAGCCACAGCCAGAGCACTTGTTGGCGGTGGGCAGGAGGAGGAGGCAGCAGGAAGTTTCAGAGAGAGCGCTACACTGAAAATAGATAAAGTGACCCCTCTCCCCGCCATCCTCCAACTCCTAGCACAGAGCCAAACTTCATTCACAAGGAACCATTAAAAATACACAGACAAAGCACAATGCTAATCAAGAAGAAAAGGATCCTAGTACTCTGTCTCACTACAGTGCCAGCTCCTATTAAATTCTCAGCTGAAAAACAGAAGCACAGTTAATCCAGGGAGCTAATTAGGCTCTGCAACTGTATGTTGGAGTTAAAGCCAGATTCCCCCAAACCAGCAACGCCACTGGTTAGGAAAACCTGAGCAATAAACAGACTGTGATTTACAGGTGAAAAAAAAAATCCCCACAGTAAAAACCAATAATGATACAGATTTTAAATAATGTAAAGACTTTGCATGCAGCCAGGCTCTGACCTAACCTCTACCAAAGTACACTCACAAAGGGAAGGAAAAACCTTCCCTCCTCCCATACCCTTTCTTGTTTGACTCCCCTACCTGGAAGCGTTACAAGAACAAGAAGTTTGGCTCATCTTATCTCTGTGAAGCGATTTAGTCGCTTTCAGTGAGAAGACAACAGCCATATCCACTTCTGAATTGCCACTGGAGTAGCTTAGGAGCCTGCCTGCCTCTACGGGGCTGCCTGCATCCTGGGAACAAACAGGGTGGAGAGTGGCTGGCCAACACCTGTGCTACGGGGCAGTGATAGGGAAAATCGTATAGGGAGAGAGAAGGGTGAGGACACATCCTCTGACAGTCACCTGATGACATGTTCTAGAAGCCACCTTCACATCAGCCCCCCTGGTGGCTAATTTGGGTGGGTGATGGGCTGAGCACAGCAAGGAGACACCCAGCGAGGGCATTTGCAACACCCCTCCGTCAGCATGAAGAGTGGGATCTGCTCCCATTGCTCAGCGTCTTTGCTTTCAGCGCTGCTGCTCCCCAGCTCCCACAGCCTTTGTGGGGTCAAGCAGTGGTTTGCAGGAGGGGGCCCGTGGGAAAGGCTGCTGTTTCTGGGCATGGCCGATTAAAGAGAGGCTCTCCACTTTGCTTTCAAGAGGCTAAACAAGCGGGCTGTTTTTCAGAAAGCCTCAGCTCCCTGCAGCTCAGCTGCTGCCAGTGCCATCAGCTGGGGTCACGCATGCTGAAGAGCCACCATCGGTGACAACCCCGCGGAGAAGGCAGGGTAACGGCCACCTCAACTCTCATCTCAGTGCACGCAACTAGCACTTGCCCACCAGACCGGCATGACTCTTGGGTTATGCACACCCTGGACAGCTGGGTGGCCATTTCGGCTGCCTCCCCGGTGCATACAGCATGGTGATTCGGAAGGGGGACAGGAAGGCTGCTTGCTGCTGCGCACAGCGGCACCCGCTAGCCTGAGGAGCAAGCTACAGCACTTTGCCCTTTGCTTTCAAGGAGTGTTATGATTCATACGTACTGAGAGTGGAATACTAGGGTTATTTCCTCACATGAAAATTAACTTCAAATGTTTGTAATTGATCCATGAATATTCATCACCTTTAGGGAGGATTTCATAATTACTTCATTCTGTTTAGTCTCATTTGATCTGCAGTAGAGACAGCAGTAGTTTACACTCCTTCATCAAGATGCCAACAATTTGGCAGCATGACCTTCCCAGTTTCCTGTGCTGGAGAGCAGCTCTAGTTATCCTAATTGCAATCCCAAATGGAGTGGTACCTGAAAATAAATTGACTGCTGCTCAGTTTTAGAAACCACTCCACTTGGAACCGCTGCTAGCGTAAACAGATGACATCTCCAGGAAACTGGAAGGTCACTCAGCAAAATACTTTGCATTTTGATAAGTAAGATTTTATATGCCAGCCCCCTGCAGCATTCAACATATAGCATTATCATAGAGGGCAGAGAAAGTGTTCACACTCCTGCAAAGAAAAAAGAAAAAAGGAAAAAAAAAAACGGCAGACTTTGGCTGTCATTAACGTTACGAAAATTACACAATCCATCTATGCTACTCACTAATCCTATTCCAGGAGAAAGTTAGGCTTTAAAGTTCATTCTGCCCATGTGTCTGTGCACAAGCTTGCCTCATTGCCTCCAGCAATGAACTTTTAGCCTGTTGGCCAATTTTAAGAAACCTCGAGAAAACAATTTAAAAGCCTCAAAGATACTAAGTCTCTGCAAGTGTTGCGAGAATCAATGGCTGGGTGGATGGACAGAAATCTTATCTGTGCTCCCACAGCAACAAGACTGAGAGTCCTTAAACTCCGCCCTTGAACACAACAGAGAAAAGCACACAGGTAAGAGAAATTCCCAACCACAGGGCAACTTTCAGCCAATATTTATACCTTTTTGGATGCCAAAATTAAAAGACAAATTGTTAGAAACATGATTTTCTCAGTGCTGATGCTCTCAGAACTGTTCATTTAGATCAACAGACCAGAAAATATGCACTTGCATGGAAGTGGATCCTGGCTTCAAACTGTCAAAACACGAAGTAAAGCAGTGAAAATTTTAAATTAGCAACATTACAGCAAAATAGACAGTCAGAGGCCTCAAGACTTACTGCCATCCCTGGTAATCAGTTTATTACCTCTTTAAAGTTTCTCTTCACATACAACCCCAAACTCTCCTTCACAGAGAAGCATGAAACTGTTAAAAGCTGCTAAAAGAAGCAATACCTCTTCATTGGAAGGCAAGATGGACTTTGCTACAGCCAGCTGATGCGTTAACTTAGGATGGGAATCAAGCAGATGAAGAAATTTCCAAACGTGAGGAAATTTTGTGTGTCACTTCCCATTTATCAGCTGGGGACCCACATGCCTGAGTTGCTCAGCTCCAAACCATCTAGGAGTTCAGGACTGATATTTTGGAATACTGTATTGACACGTACAGGTAATATGTGCAGATCCTAGACACTTGGAAAATCCCACTAAAGTCAGCAGATACTGTTTGTGCCCATTATCTGCCAAAAATCTGGGTAAGCAATAAGGTGGCTAAGTCTGGACTTAGTTGTCTAACCACACATTCTTTCTCTTTTGAGAAAAGTAAGAAAGCTGAGCTTCTCCTTTACATCTATATTCTTCCAAAAAGCAAAATGGACTAGAAAGCTGGTTTCGTTTCACAGATTCCACTTTGCTTTACTATTCAGTATATAGCTTCAGGGTCAAAATAAGTTTCTCAGACACCTGCAACGATGTTTGCAGAACCAGATAAATACAGTGTTCTCTGGCCACAAGTTCTTGGCCTCTGTATTTGTACTACCAACAACCAATAGGGACGGGGTGAGCTTGTTAGGAACTGGAGAGAGACAAAAAACTCATTTTGCATAAAAATTAATGGCAATCAGACAGCAACAACTTTAGTCCACAGGTAGGATGAGCTACCCTCACAACAGGCTGATTTAGAGATGTGATGACACAGACTGAGCAACAACAGTGATGATGCCATCTTGCACTGTAATTAAAGATCACGGATGAAAAAAATCTCTACCCATGCCTGATTTTGGTGACGTCTGAAAACAAGCCCCAAAACTGAGACTTTTATGAGCTGAAAACCATGGCAATGTGGTTCGAACCCAGCTGTCACTGAAGTCGACAGAAAGGCTTCCATAAGCTTCAGCAGGATTTGAACAGGCCTTTACAGATTTAGTGACTGGATGCATGAGATGATGAATAGAATAATCCCTTCTTGAAGTCAAATACATGGCAATGAAGTTAAACCATGGAACCACAGGCAGTTTTATGATGTGTTTAAAAGTTTTTGGCAGCATAGGGCTGAATCTAACAGCTGCTGCAGGGCAGTGGGAATTTTCTCATCTATAAACACAGGCACACGAAAACTAAATGTTTGGTTCTTTTAGTCCCCTCACACTTCATCATCCTTTATTCACAGAGGATGCAAAATAAAACCTGAGGGACCCCTATCTCCATGCAAGTACTTCTTATCGTAAGTAAAAGTGGCCAAATCAATATATAATGATTTTAAATGTATATATATTTGTCATGTAAATCATTTGGAGATCAGCTGTATCAAATACATTTATCTTCATCTATGCAGCGATTTAAAATATTAATGATACACATACATTTTTCACATTATCTGAAGTTTTGCTCCCCCTTTAAATGGATTCTTAATTTCAGTCGGATTTATTTTGCCCACTATAATACCATTAATTAGACAAGCTCCTCAACAGACTCTCATATCTCCAACACTTCAGAGATCTCTTAATAGCCTGTGACAGCAAAGGAAAGGAACTCTTCTAAATTTGCTGTTTTGTAACTGTTACATAGGTTGCAGTTTTACCTGAGGTAACCAGATCATGCTTTAGAGTTTGATAGGCATCTGTTACATCCAGAAAATCAACTGTAAATTCGAGTATTTCCATGCTAATAGCTGCCTCTCCACAAGACTGGCAGTCAGAACGGACTTGTGAGTGCCAGAAAGCAAAATACAACTACTAATGTTTGTATGTATTTAGCTTTAAATGATAAAAAGATATCTGTTAAAGAGTCAGCTGTTCAAAATCCCAGAAGCATTAAAATAAAATTTCAAACACAAGCTGAGCTGGTCTTTCATAAAAAGCCCCTTTCAGCCTTCAACCATCTTCAGAAAGCCTCAAACTGGACTCATTTACAATGTGCCTGGAAGGTCCCTGTTTTGTTTACAGAGCCGCCACTGAAGCTCAGTAATTCCCGCAGCTCAAAGTAGTTGAGGCTGCAAGAGTATTTTGGCAAAGTTCTTGTTCTAGTCTTACACTCTCTACTTGTCATCTGCTGTTGAATTTATTCAGACAGGATACTAGAGGGACATTTGGCCCGAATCAGTAAGGCCATTCTTATGTTCTTAACATTGCGTTATTGTGGTTTACAAAAAGGCTCTGCAGCCTCCCTCCTGCATCCCCTCTGCATGCCTGCCGCGCTCTCCTAAGGATGGGGAAATGCATTCCTCAGAAATCCATCAATCCCTGGTTGTTGTGTCTGGAGACACAAGAGAGGCCAAGAGCGAAGACAGTCGTTCTGTTAAGGACAGCATATGGACAACAACCACAGAAGGAGAAGGAGAGAAGAGGAATGCATTGCTTGTTTCTGTAAGCGTGACTCCTGTGAGGCTGTCATCAAAAAGGGAGTGATGCTTGGGGTGAGAAGAAACTGAATTATCACCCCTATCCTGTAGAGAGAATCATATAATCGTCCTTTAACATTTACAACACCCATCCTTAAAAACATTAGGGCTTCCTAGCACTGCCCACACACACTTCCATTTCAGAGTGGCATGCTAGAAGCCGTCTGCTCCCCTATTTGCCCATGTTGCAGCATGGCCGTTTGGTTTCCATTGCTCTCACTCCCCAGGAACAGGAATGCTCCTGCTGCATTTACAGATGACACTCACACTGCTGCTCACTCTCCCGCTACTGCCTCACTCTGTTTCGGTATGCAAGTCAAATTCATTTAATCTTCTCTCACAAGAAGAGCTATCCTGGTTGCCTCACCAGCCTTTCTTGTACTTGTTTCAGACTGAATTCATCCTTCATCCACGTAGGTGACCAGAGCTGCATCCAGGAGAGGAATCGCTCGTTCTAGTATTAATGCATAGGGGCATTAATATTTTTCTATTGTCATTCCTCTTGCTTCTGCAGACTTCATTACCTTCTCACTGTTGCACTGCCTGTGGACACCCGTGAGCATTAACCAATATGCCTAAATCAGCAGCCCCCCCCCACACTCCTCTGCATAGCTGATGAGCTCCCAGATTTCAGTAGAAATTGTTAGCAGTCTGTCAGAGCAAGCCCTTGCACAGGCCATTAATGCCATTTCTATTACTCCAGCCCTCAAGGTCCTGCAGCTGCTCCCATCTGATGTTCTCCCTTTGTACAGATGACGGCTCTTAGCTGTGTGCAACCAGCCACTGTGATTAGCATGCTCCTGCTTTGTGTGTCAAGGCTGCTGATAATAACACAAAATCTCTCCCAAAACTGATCCTTGGAGGAACTTCCCTGGTGGCCTTTCCTCTACTCTGATAGCTCCCACTTCAATGTAAGCAACTGCTGTCTCATCAGTCTTCACTATCAGATGCATCTTACAGCTCCCTGTCTTCTTCAGCTTAACAAATAGTTTCTCATGGGGCACCAATTCAGTTATTCACTCAGGTCTAGACAGATGACATTTACCACTGTTCTTTCACCTAGAAAATCAGACGTTAAGAATTATTATGCATAAAAGAGAGGGTGAGGGTTGTATCCAGGGCTGTCATGGAGGAGTGCTGAATTTAAATGCACAAATGGCTATTCCAGATTTCCACATCTTGGGAACAGTCAAGAAATTTCTAGGCTCCCCCTCCAAGAAGACAATATCTGGTGTCTGTATTTACTCTAAAGCGAGTTTTAACTCACTCAGGCCTTCAGGATTTGTCACTCCAACATGTGAATGCTAATACTGAATTTGTGTTGTAGCAGGACTTTCTTAACATTTCAATGATAACCTTTGCAGCTATTGCAATAGCAAAAATTGATCATTTAAGTCAGACGATCTAGCAGTGAACTCATTTCAGCTCCTCTCTTCTCTCTATCCTCCATACACACTGATGAGCAAATCATTTAGGGAGGGGTTTGTCTGCTGACTGTATGGATTTTACTCAGCAGGAAAATATATTCATCTAATTGCACTTCAAATGGTAAGGATCTGAATAAATGAACAAGTTGTTCTATGAATAGAGGAATTAATGAAGACTGGTTTCCTGCGTGTTTGTGACCTATGTTCCTCCATTTCCTACCCTTCTGCTGTCCACTCTTCTCCATACTCCCTGTGACCTCACCTTGCTGCATCCCACCTAGATCGTCTCATCCAGCATCAGCTCCTCCTCTCCCTGCAGCACAGTGCGTAACTGCTGGCCTCACGCCTTCACGGCCCAGCCTGAGCGGGCACCTCCTGCCCCCTTCCTCGCCCAGTCCCAGGAGCGTTGCACAGGCTTCAAATATCTGAAGGCCTGTCCCCATGTTAAATCTGATTGGAAATGGTTAATTAAATGGCAAATTAAAAAATCTATTGGGATGATTCTCTTTTCCATAGATGTGCCATGAAACATGTTTCGGTCACTTAGAAAGTGGCTGAAAATCTCTTGCAGGATGTATGTCAGAGCCAGTCCTGCTCTTGGAGCTTGTCAGACTCCACAGTTTTGAAATACAACATTGTGCAGAGCAGTCATTCCCACCACCAGCTACTGGGGACAGACAGGACGTTTCCCATATTAGCATTATAAGAGTGATTAGAGCCACCTAATTATAGCTGTGCAATGACAAAAATCTCAGCTCACAGATGTCAAGTTAGCCAGGCTTTTAAATCCTTCATGTCCTGTGGCTTAGATTATTCCTGCTTTATAATTTTTCAGATCCATATTATGATTTTATGTCCAATTAATTCTGTGGGAGGATAGCAGTTCTCAAATGGATATGGAATAAATATTAATCTTAACAAATGAGCTGTTATGAGAGTTCAAGTCATTATGGCATTGTTAATATTTCCCAGTAGGCCAGATTTAGGGTTTTTTTTTTTTTTTTCTGTGATGTACGACACATTAAATACATGGCAAATGACTTACAGGTCCTGTCCTGTTTTCAAAGCTGCTACTGTATCAGTTTCCAAAAAAAAGTTAATTATGACACAAAAGAGACCAAAGAAGTTTTGCAACCCATGAATACTCCCTCAGCACAACAAATTTGCATATAGCTTAGCTAAGAGGTGTATTTGACACAGGCATTTATAATTAACTCTTAACTTGTCATACATAAAGAAAAGCTTTATTTTAATTTCAATGTTTTTGTTGCAGTGTAATTCCAAGAAACACCAATTAGCTATCAAATGCTGACAACTTGCACTTATCACTGATTAGGGCTAGATATGAACTATAAACTTAGCACATTACCATAGTGCAACAGCTCATTACCAGTCTAGCTTTCCTAGTTAATCTTTCCTACTAATTTTTATTTAGGGACCTTCTGGCTAGTTCATCTGAAAATTATAGGCTAATGATCTGAGCAGAACTGACAGCTTTAAAATGTAACACAGGAGAAAAAATAATTCTGTTTGGTCTCTTTATGTTACGATAGATGCCATTTAATCAATTAGCACAGCCATACACATCATTTTATTTCAGACCTAGCAAATATAAAAGAAAACACAAAAGGGTGAGAGCTTCACACATCTCTAGACCTTTTCCACCATGTAAAAGAGCATCATATATGGTAACAGCTAATGTTCAGGAGCACAGTTACTGAGACAACAGTCAAGACATTATTTCCCATGGGCCTCCTACAAGTCTAGCATAGGGGATTGCCAAGGATGTGACTGCAGATAGTAGATGGGACATGTCAGAGATAGGGTCATGGCACTGTGCACTGTGTTCTGCGAAGATGTCAGGCAGGAGGGTGGCCCAACATGCATCCTGGGGTACCTGCTGCTAGTTAAGCCTCCAGAAGGTTTCATATGGGATGCTGGGCTCCTGGAATGGCCCAGAATCAGAAACGTGGCTTCTTGTGTCTGCTTCCTTCACCCCCACCTTTCTTGAGATTATGAAAGTGTTTGAGGAACTGCATCCAGAATTCAGATTCTGAACAACCATGGACTACAGATGCTGCAGCAATGACAACGAGTGCTTCATAATTATTTGCTAGAATTATATGCTAGAATTATATAGAATTATATGATAAACAAGAATTACTTCTGAAATATATTGGAGATGAAGAAAAAAATCAAGATATTTCATAATGTTTACCACTTGTTCATGAGTGCGAAGGTTTAAGGATGGTAAGATGCAGGTAGGAAAGGGTAGGAAAATTATCTGATCCACATTTTGTAAAGCTTGAATAAATTAAGGGTATTATAGGATATAAAAGTTCCATATTTAATAATTAATATAAACAGCAACAACAGAAAGATTTGAGAAACAGCATAAGATCACATTTAGAAGCTATCTCATTCCCTGTAACCTAACTGTGCTGGCATTTCTTTTCTGAAGACTATGAGATTCACTCAACAATACCAATATTGTGTTTACTGGAACTGTTTCCAATAGCAAGATTATTGTCAAGAAACATACTGCCTTGCTTATAATTTTTTGCCTTTTGCCTTCANAGATTCACAGCAGCGAGAGCCTTTCCCCAAGCAGCACCCTCATTGCCATGAGGCTTGCTGTGCTGAGAGGAACATTAGGGGAACTGACACGGTACCTACGAATGGACACTGAGGACTTTGCTGATTGTGTAACCTACTTAAGTTTGTCTGACACACACAAAGAAATGATTTCAGGTGAAGGAACCCACAAAGGAATGCAACCAAATGTAGCTCAGGACCAGCAACAGCCACCAACTACAATGCCATTACACAACACACAAACGTCTAAAATGGCAGTAGTCACCCAACAAGAGAAAAGAAAATTTGTTATCAGTTTAACAGGCTTATATTATATGATACAAAGGGTAACCTAAGGGTTACCAGAGCACACCCTCACTTTTTCTGTAAAACTCACTCCACAGCAAACAGCCTCAACTGGCTGAAAAAAACATGAGAGGGTTTCACAAATCTCACTGGAGCAAAATACCGTAGCCTGCCAACCGCTTCTCTTCCACAGACATGCATTTGCAGAGTCAAATCTTATTCAGCTTTGGTCCTCCACCAGCGCCTCTTCCACATCAGTATATATATATACATACATATATATATATAGACACACGGAGCTATAGCAACTACAGCACTGTTACCCTCAGTTCCCTTTGGCACAAGGACAACTATCTTCCATCACTCCAGAAATGCCTGTACATGAGAGGTGAGCAGCGTTCAGGAGATGCATGTCGGCATGGTCTGACTGAGCACACAGAGCTCCTAGCACACTCTCTCTGTCTTTCTGCAGAAGTGCAGTTATTTCTGTGACATCATACCTTTGGAAACACTTTTTTTTTTTCCCCAAGCAGTATACGCCAACTGGGTAGCAGATTTGGGTACTGCATCTAACTCCTGTCCTCTTGCACAGGAGTGTAACTTCAAAGCACATCACAGGGAGCCTGTGAAAATCCTTGTTTGCAACAGAGAGGAAATGCAGTCTAGGAGCACAAAAGAATCTGCTACTGTGTTTATAGCTGGAGGCAGACATGAAAATTGCGTTCAGTCCTTAGAAGACTGCTTCAGGGAGCTTCAGGTCCTACTGGCAGAGAGATGATGAAGTGCTTTTAGTAGCACATATTGTAAGTGGCTCCCCTTGTTTGCTCTCCAGCTGTCTCCAAGTTGAGCGGTGCAGGTGCCTACTGCAGCCTGAGCTGCCCTAAGGGACTGGCACACACGACACAGAAGCTATAGGAGATCCCTGTCCTCTGGAGCTGCTGCTGAAGGCAGGCAGGACACCCAGGAGTGCCGCAAGCTGTGAGAGCTGCCCATGGTGCAGGCAGCAGGACAGAGACCTCAGTCAGTGACAGCACCCACTCCTGCACAGAGTGACAGAGCACTGGCACAGGTTGCCCAGAGAATCTCCCTCCCTGGAGATCTTCAAAAGCCACCTGGACATGGTCCTGGGCAGCCTGCTGTAGGGGTCCCTGCTAGAGCAGGGGAGTTGGATCAGATGACCTCCAGAGGCCCCTTCCCACCTCAACCATTCTGTGAGTCTGTGAATACATTGTTCTTCCTCTTCTGAGCCCCAGAATCCCTTCACATCTACTTCAGCCCCCAATTTCTCCTTTTGTTCTGTTTACAGAGACTAAAGACTGTATCTCCACAGGTCCCAGGTTTGTAACAGCGCCTAAAATAGCTACTGCCACGATTCTGCTAATCCAGTTCTCTGCTCTGCAGAACCAGAAACCAAAGGGAGGCAGAAGAGCTGATATTTCTGATAGTATTGATGTACATTTTATCACTGATTTTCAAAATGAGTAAAACTTTTTTTCTGCCCAAGACCATAAACTAAGGAATAGGGAGAGAAATAATTCAGTAACTCAGGTCCCCTCAAAAATAACCCATAATTTAAAATATGGAAAGTAGAACAGTTTTGCTGGTGGGGTAGACACGACAAAATACATCTAAAACAGTTAGACCTGCTGTCTGAAATTAATTTTAATGTCTTGTCACATATTGCTGGAAAACATGTCACCTGATGGCATTTATAAACAAACAAAAATTTAAAAATTAAAATAATCTAACAAGTTTGGTCTGCAGCAGAAGAGGTAACTAATTTTAATATTTCAGAAGTTAGTTCTAATCAGCCTGCTTAACTCTGAAAAGTCAATGCATATTTTAAAAAATTCACTTCACATCTGTTCACGGTGTATAGGCCTGGAGGCAAGCACCATCCAGAAAACTTTGATCATCCAGCAGAAGCTAGTTGGTATCTGAAGGGCAGTGACAGGATTGTCTTCATTGCTTTCCTCTCAAACATGTTATGAAAATAAGAACTTCAGTAAAAGTTTGTAGGGAAAAAAACATCTTGCAGCTGCAATGCCGTTCAAATGCTCCTGAAGCAATATGACGAATTGGCTAAATAATCAGCGTTCACAACCACATCATTTTCTTCAACACTTCTAGGGCCTGTCACTCCATTGAGGGGGTTCAATTAAGTTTCATATTGGTGAAATAGAGTATAAGAAAAGAAACAGTCTGAAGAAACACTGTTTAACAATTTGCCCAGAGAATGTAAACCAAGCTTTTGCTTATTTTTAAGTTAAGGTCCCAGATACAATTTATATACATTTCTGACTCTGACGAGGAAAATCATATAGTACTGCTCTTGCCACTTCAGTAGTCACAAATCCCTATTTATGTGGCAAGTTCCTGTATGACCTGCTTGAGCTCCAAATTCAAGGTCACAGACCCATTTGCAAGAAGTCATCAGATGACTGTACATTTCCAATTTTCACATTCACTGATTCACTCCATCAAGTCATCCCTTGCAATCCCAAACAATCCCATCACTAGGTAACACTTAACCACATACTGCCTCTCTCAAAAAGTAGGCTGTTAATCATCAAATACTGAACATGAACTACTGTATACAATAACCCCTAGCAAGGATTTGAGGATTATCTCATCTAATTAGATATAAGCATGTTTTCTAATCTCTGGGCTTAAGTCAAAGCCCAATAAAAAGACTTCCATTGGCTTACGCTGAGTTTTGGATCAAGCACTGTGAGAACTAGATCATGCATGTCAAAGACAAAGAGACCTTAAAAAAAGCGTATCTAAATGACAAAGGAAGAAAAGCAGTTATCCGATGTAAATCATCTGGCACAGAAATGGTCTGGATGTTCCATGTCACTAGGGATGAGTCTTGAGAAACTGGTGAAAGTTTCTGGATGCCATGCAAGTGTAACAATCCAGCCGACTGCTTGTTTTCAGATTCCTAAAAGCAGGAGGAGATTCTAGTGGACACACTAAAACATGCTTTAATATGTATTTATTTATATAACTGCCTGCCATGTGCAAACATGCTCATTCTACCAATGAAGAGTTCGATTCTTGGGAATTTATTCCATTGGCTAACAGGAAACACTGTTAGCATGCTTTCAAGCTTATATCCCTCTGTCTCATTATAAGAAATCATTCTGCCACTTTGTTTCACCAGAAGCAATTCTCTCCTCCTGTGTGTATTTGCATCCTTGAAATTCTACAGAGCAGTTGTCATCTCTCCTTTCAGAGGTCTCCTTCTCCTTGCAAACTATGAAGCTTAATTTCTATTATGGTGTTCTTCCAGGTAAGCAACCCTCTCATCTCAGACTTCTCATAATTCTTCTTGCTTCTCTTTCAAATTCTCTCCAGCCTGTAACCTCTTCTAAGTGATGAGATGCTCAAATCTGAACAAGGTATTGTAGGGGATGGCACTATACAAAGAAAAGCTATTTTCTGTGGCTGTCTGCTGTGGCATATCTGTGCTTTCTTGCCCTGAGTCACATCAGTTTTGTGTAGGGAAAGAAGGATCAGTAGAGAACTGAAAGTTAATTTCACAGATCACATTTGTATGTAACTGTTCAAGGAACTGGATATAACCCAAAACCAAAGATGTGAACTAAGGCTAATAAAAATTACTACATGCTTTTTGATAATTTGCTGCACTGCGAAAGATCCAGTTATTCCAAGAATATGACTATTTAAAAATTGTTCAATTATACATGAAATGAATTACCATCATATTTCCATGGGAGAAAATGTATTAGTGTTCAATTGAGCCTGAACTAGTCATGGAACAGGTGGGAATAAACTGCTGGATACCCTTACTGAAGCAGTATTAAGGTTCAAAATGGCATTTTAATGAATTAAGTATAGATTCATTTGTATATGAAATCACCACTACTGCCTATTTGGGTCTCAATCAAGTTATATTTCAGCAATAACTGCATGTTACTAGATTGCTTGTTCATTACCACTCATGGCTGTGCTGGCCCTGGACCAATGTGGTGTCCTTTCCTCACACAGCTATCTGCTGATGATAGGAATGGCTATTTAAATGCAATTAGTAATTGCTATTAAATCTTGCTATAAACCAAAAGCACTTCCCTTCTTATTTCATTTTGCAGTCCATCATTATTTGCTTATTATAGTATCTGTAAAGAAGTAATTCATCAAGTGGTTGAAAGAGCACTAGAAGAGCTAGCTCACGAGGCCTGATTCTTCCCCCATGAACACTTGTGCAGAATGGAGCCATATCAACTGAGGTCTGTCATAAAACTGGTGTAACAGGATCAGGCTCAGTGAAAGCAACACACTCACATCCTCCACACACACACACGCCTCCACACAGACACCCCTGCTCCAATAACTATCACATTGCCCGTCTGGCAGGACTGAGTTGAAAACCCAAACTTGGGGAATGGCATGCTGTGACTTTGTGCTCCACTGAACCTTTCCTCGAGGATTTTGTCTACTATCTCTCATTAACATGGTGATGAAACACAGTACTGTGTTTCAAATCTGCACTATCAGCTGTACAAACTGTCCTAAAATAAAGTGCATCGCTGATGAACACTAGAACAGTGATTGCTGGAGCATGCAAAATCCGTTACCCTCCTGCTCCTGAGTTGCAGTTTAAATTACTCTAATAAAATGCAAAAAGTTTTCCTACTTTCGCAGACTGTGCATCCCTGATTCCATCTATTTTATGTAGTTCCCTGGAATAAAGGAAAATTGACAGATATTCAACCTAGTAAAGCTGGCAGGTACAGAAAACCCCCAAAGGTGAAAGTAATTGCCAGATGCTTCAAATCCTCATTATATCCGTGCTGACAGTGTTTCAGTGCCCACTGCTTGCTAGTAATTGCATTGCTCTTCCAAGTTGCCAGAGTACTCTGGCTAGTGTCGGAGAGCGTGCACCTAAGGCCAGGTCCTCAGCTGGTATAATATGGCAATGCTCCAGTGGCTCCAGTGCCTGTTAGCCAAGGCTCTGGCCCATACGACCTGGCTGCCGACATCATGGAAAACTTCCTTTGTCCCTGAGCAGCTCATGGTTTTGATAGCTAATTAGGAACTATTTCACATTCAGCAAAATCTCAATTGACAGCTCTGCACAACCGGATCACTCGGGGGTATTTCTTAGGCTTATTCCTCTTCTTGAATGGGCTCATTTCATTTTGTCCTTTGCTTCCCAGTTCTTCTCTGTGGATTGTTGCCTCCTCTACGCCTTATCTCCCAGTGTCTCTTGGAGCTCTCCCATTCATTTTGGACCATTTCCCAGTCCTGGGGTTCTGTTTCAGCTGTCACTCATGTCCTCATTTTCCCTTTTTATTCTCCCTACATCTGCTTTCACATTTATAGAAGTAAACCAGCAAAACACTTCTTCACCCACTTCTAATATATTAACTATTAAATTAACACAAAAAGATTGCAGATTCCAAAGGCAGCACAAGATTTTTTTTTCTGAAGCTTTCTGCGGCCTTTGTACCATGTTCTCATTGAGGAGAAGCAAAAGCACGCAACAGAAAATAGTAATACAGCAATGGAAAGCGTAAGTAACAGGAATCACTTAAAAAAATATGTGGTTTTAGGTTTAGGCACAGGTAAAGTAACCAATAAACAGATTCCCCATTGAGTATATAGTTCAATTCTGGCATTAACTTCTTACGCCTAGCAAGCAGACTCAGTTGCGTGAATCCCACAAAACTAAGACAGTTCAAGCTCGTAACTAAGGATAAAAGCTCCAGTACTAATACTAGTTATTGTACAAGAGTTTTCCTGGAAACAAGAACTCCAACAAGAAGCACATCATTTCACTTACATAGAATATTCTTTCATTTATTAGTTGTTACTGCCAATTAGTTCATCAGCAGCTGCTCAAATTACTCTCCAGAGAAACCCTTCCAGGATGCTACTAGTGGAGCCATCCCTCACGATGTTTCATCTTCTGAGCATTAGTAGAAGCAACTAATGATGAGGATAATCCCAGAGACAGACCCATGACACTACAGCGTGCTTAGGAGCAGGCATACTGCAAGCCCTGTCAGAGTCTTCCACTGCTGAAAAAAAACATACTGTGTCTGATTCTGTGCCAGTACCATTTTTACTGTGCTGCAATTCCACTGATGAAAATGGAGGTATTTATTTATGCTGAGACGAAAGAGAGTACAGAAAAATTACCACTACTGTATGAGTTTACTTGCCATAATGGGCTCTTTCAACTACATTGTTTTCACGTCATTTAAACTCTTGGTCTATTCTTACACCTTCACTTTCTCCCAGCTGACATCTGTGTAAGAATCCCCAATTCATCACTTTTTTTAGTATGATAGGTGAAGCAATGGCAGAGATAGAAGTTTGAAAAGTACAGCATCCATGCTATTGATCAGTTAATTCCAGGTGCTGTGTTCAGTTTTGTTTAAATTTATTGTGAAGTGGTTTTTAGCTTTCCTTATCTCTTCCTGCAAAGTTTTCACTGACATTTCATCTGAGAAAAATATTCTAACTCACACTATAAATGCAAAGGCAAGATGCATAAACCAAAGATATCCCAGTTCTTTTGCCATGCAGTTCCTCACACAGATGAAAAAACTACAGACAGATACATCCATTTAACCAAGAAGAGAATTTGAATTACTGGATTCATCCAAACCTCATTTTTGTTTTTACTGCAATAATCAACTAACAAGAAAATACCTGACATAAAGCATATTCTTTAAGCTCATCTTTTATACCACAGTACCATAATGCAGCACTTTCCCTTTTCTCCTCATCACTTAAAAGCAGTAATAGTCTACCCTTGGGCAAAAAAAGGCCAGATTTTCCATCCCATTAGAATCATCTGTGTGAGTCCTTAACTCTAGAAAAAAGGTAACAGAGTCCTAGCAACACTTAAAATCTAAGTTGTGCTTTTTGTCAAGTCTGAATGTCCTTTAAAAAGTTCTGCTTGATTTTCTTCTAGATCATTTTTATAAATGGGAATAAATACATAAATAGATGATTTTCCAAAGGTCATGCAGAAAGAAAGAACAGTTTAGACTCTGGTTTAAGCATCGGATTAGATCTTAAAACATGGTGCTCTGGCTCTTGTGTAACCTTGTACCAATCACTTAATATTTTTTATTTTCTACAGACAGGATGGAAAAAAATAACCAACAATACCAGCATGTAAGATCTGGGTGGAACTGCAAACATCTGAGAGAGAAGCAGAAGTACAGAGAATAAAATTCATGCTTTCCACTCACACCCACCTATCTTATGAACAAGACTCCCTCTCTGGAGAAGCATGAGTATCTAGTTCAAAATATAGGATGCCTCCAGAAACACAAACACATTGGGATAGCACATTAAGAGAAAAGCCTATTAGATAAAACAAGCACCAATTTCTGAAAAAAGAAATTCATACAGCCTTGCACTTTTCTAAACAGTTTTCTTACATTCTCATAGCCATTAAAATGTATAAAAATGATTATTTCCAAAACAGCATTACCATGAATTATCATCACTCCTGTTGCCTAGCAACTGGAGTAATTTTTGAATAGTGAGCTATATAAACCGGTATCTGGAGTTTGTGCAAATGGGTATTCATCTGAGGGTTTAAAACACATTCATCTCAGAAATCAGAGGCAAAAAATGCAGCAGTAATGTAAAGCTGAAATGCTTTTAAAAAAATAAAACAGCACTAATTATTGCTGCAGCTTAGCAAAAGCTTCCTCCCATAGCAGAGCTGAGCCCTGTCAAACTTGGTCAGGGCTAGAGCTGAGTTCCTTGTTCTTCTTTAGGGTAGCAAGCGCCCCTTTCCAATTTTTATGAAGCTATTTGACATGCCTGTGGAAGAAATCATTCTTGCCAAGTCTTCTGAGGGATTTGCTCCTAACTCAAGAGCAACGGAAACTGGTGACATGAAATGGCAACATATTTAAGTCAAATAAATAATTCTATTTTTATATGACACATACTGAGCAAGAAGAACTCACTGGTTCATACCATGACAGAATGATGTGCTTAGAAATCTTCAGAATTGGTCTGGACATTAATAGTGACAAAGAGATAACCCACCGATATATTAGAGAGAGATTATAAGTACATAAATGAAAGATACAAGCTCCCATAAATCATGGCATAGTCACTTTTGAGCTGCATGTCATTGCCCATTATAGGGCTTCTTGCCCATTCTTCGGACCTAAGTGGAATTTAACTTGATTGGAGGACAAGATCCCAACCTGTATTGTTTGATGTCTGAGAATTTCTACATTACTTTCTTACAGCTTTTATGCACAAGTTCATGCTAAAGCTAGCGTCAATCTGTGCTACTGTTCCCAAACTTTTTTCCCAAGGGCGAAGGACTTACTGGCTTCCAAGGCTCCCTAGCCTTTGGGTAAGAAAAAAAAATGCAAAATGTGCTGAACATCAGCATGTGCTTTTCATAGCGACAAATGAGGCAAATTCATCCCTGGTACAAACACGCAGCCCACTGAAGGCAACGGAGTAGCATCTGCTTATACAAACGATGAATCTGAACAAGCTTTTCCCTACAGCTGCTACCTGTGGAGACAAGGCTGGATACAGCAGTGAATGGAGTTTAACAGACTGCAGCTGCTTGGAGTTTAGAAAATGACATTTCTGCAGTAAGAGAAAACCTATCTATGTTGTTCTCAGACATTATTTTAGGGCTCCCAGGAAGCCGTACAGTGCCTACTGACAGGCTGCCATAAAATACTTAATGGCTGTTTAATAGCTCAGAGAGAGAAAAGATGCTCCATTTTGTCTGTTGCTCTGTGGAAATTTACTGAGACCACACACACAATGCACAGCGCTGTCACATAAGGAAACACTTCCCTTGTTTTCCTTCAGTACCACTCACAGATGGCAGTCAACAAAGTTTTAATTTTATCCTTAACAATGAAAGAGAGCACCCCTAAAGGAAGGAAAATGATCTCAGATAGATAGGCTAGCCATTGCTGTAAACAAGAGGTGCTACTGAACACGTCATTTCAGTCTACGGGATGAGCAGCCCCTCCTACAATGCAGCGCACACACATACCTCCTTTCTCTTCTCCACCAAGGAGCAGCACACACCTGCACTGCCAGACCACTGAGCAATAGTGCTTCCAGATAACAAACCACTTTTCTATACTGTGCTTCTCTTCTCATAGAAGCAGATACAAGAGGAGATGCTGGCCTGATCAGAGCTTTTATATTCTTTCTGCAGTACAGAGACCTTGATGAGCAAGTGTGTTGGCACCTCTGGGTGTGGAAGGTCAGAAGTGCAACAGCTGGGAACTGCTGCAGAAAGCGATTGCTAGTACAGCAAGTAGAAGACACGTTTGGTAATGCTTTTCTCACAGCCAGGCACTGCCAGGAAAGACAGCTGTTGTGTTTGGTAACTATTCCTTGTATGTTCAATTCTAGCCTAGGGAGCATCATTAACATCGTTTTTCTATTTCTACGGTCTGCCTTCCCTTCCACCCATAAAAACTGACAGGAAGAAAGATTTTTGATAAGCATAGTTTGAGCTGCATTTTGTGAAGTGCAGAGTTCAAGCCATTTTCACACTACAACCAGGTGAATGAGCCTCAAAACATTTCATGAATGTTTATACGTATAAATTTGGTTGGCCCTTAACTGAATTCCAGGAACAGGAATATTTCTGAAGAGCATGGTTTAAGTCCAGACTGCCAAACAATTTTGGAAAATAAATGTTAAAAGAAAAATAAAATTATAACCAAACTCAATTCATCTTTATTTTCCAAAATAAAGACAAAACTAAAGAAGTAAAACTTGTCAATATCTTACAATCTTGAATGAACTTGAGAAAACAGTCATATTTACATTCTTCAAAATGGCAAAAAGGGTAGAATTTATGGACTAAAATATATTCTGTGAATGACTTTCTTAGTTGATTTTTCATGTCATCCTGTTGTTCCCAACTCCAGATCTGATATACGTCTTCCCCGAATTGTGACATTCAGTAGCAGTTCAATTACAAGATGTTACTGTAAGCCAGTCCTATGAGGCTGGTTGCTACTCCCTAGGATTTAGGCTAGAGAAAAGCAATACCTTCCACAAAATCAGAAACTTCCCTAAAAGAAAAGCTGTATGACTGTCTGGGTTGGGTAATGAGTCCAAACTTGCTTTCAGACCTGTACACATGACAAATGGGCTGAGACAGCAATGAAGAGAAATGAAACAAAACATACCTGCTAGGTGAGCATTTCCTCTAATTTCCCAGAAGCCACATGCAGTAGCAAAAGCCATTTGTCCAGTGTGACAAATAGGGCTTACTTCTTTCTTGCAAGTGAAAGGCAGACAGAGATTCAAACCAAACAAAAATAAAATGCAAAGTAACCTTGGATTACAGAAATAATCCCATGACAAAGATGCATGTTTGTTGTGACAGATATTCTTGAGAAACAAAAATCCATGTAATGAACAGTAAAATAATTTTCTATATAATAATTTTTCTACATTACAGGAGCAACTTTTGCCTCCATGGAGAAAATACAAAACTGGATCTTGGATGCTCTGAAGCATTAAAAAATCTTTGAACAGTCCTAGAAAACAAAATTCTCATGTGCTGAACTTTGATCCTTAAGATTTTTAAGGCAAACTGCGTCCTGTATTGGCAGGCTTCTTCCTCTGAAAGCCGAACATGAAATACAGGGTAGCTACCAGATATAAGGTTAGATCAGGGTTCACTGAACTTCAGGGATGTTTTGCAGATTACCTCAAGAGTACTGCGCTGACCCCAGGAAACTGTCTCTCTGCTTACCATAAGTCTGCCCTGAGACAAGCAAACTGCTTGCAAGCATCCTCTCAGTAGGTGCAACACAGAATATCACTTACTTGTACGGGATGTGTTTGCTTCCATTGACAAGGGCGAGGATGACATT
This sequence comes from Chauna torquata, assembly GCA_013399475.1. NCBI lineage: Eukaryota > Metazoa > Chordata > Aves > Anseriformes > Anhimidae > Chauna > Chauna torquata. The sequence continues at coordinate 10,195 of VXAL01007847.1, read as the reverse complement.
GCCCAGTGCTGACAACGAGAGACAGAGGCCAGAGCTTCCCTCCCGGTTTTTGCTGAGCACTTTCACACAGCTCCCCAGGTCAATAAGGTGCAAGCGGCTGCGACCTCCAGACACTGCCATAAACAAAGAAAGCAAATCGTTAGCATGTGCCTCCAAAAGCAGTTTCCCAGGAAAGCAAAAGACTCGCTATGACTTGAGAAGAGGAAACAATCCGGAAACCAGCAAGCTGTAGGGTTCCTGTTAGTTCACTTGCAGCCTGTATCACTGTATGTTGCTGTCCACTACCGACTCTTAAAAATTGCCGAGGTTTTCACTACTCATCCGCTCATGCAAGTTTAACTCTGTGGTAGGTAGTCACCACTGTGGTTTTTTTTTTTTTTTTAAATATAGCTCTATTAACCTATGCCTGAGTTGGCTCTTTTTCTGTCTCTGTGATTACTGTTCCTCTACCCAGAAAACTACAGGTTGCGAATTGCTGCTTGGTGAGCAAGTAGTTTTGTAGTAGCTTCAGTTTTTCTCTTATCTTTGCCAGCTTGAATACTTGGAGGTTCAGAGGAACCATGGGATCCATGGGATATTCAACTTTGCTTTAAATCTACATATTTTTGCATTATCATTTGGGCTAAGAAAAGGTTTGCCACGCTATGGGTAGTGGATCCTTAAGAAGCTGTTCTGTTCTTAAAATAGTGTCTGTAAAACTGCCAGTGGATACCTGTTTTCCGCCTGGTTTACTCTGTATCAACACCACTACAGTGAAAGCGAAAGGATATTACCTTTGAAACACCAAGATTAACAGACATTTGCTCTCATGAAAAACCTATGGTTCCTTTATGAACCCAGGGATGGGGACTATGTAGACTTTACAGAAGTACTTCTAATTCTAATTCTCTATTTTCTCAAGACAATTTCCTAGCTTTTTTTTTTTTTTTTTTTTTACATCTGATCTTTGAATCTTTGACCAGTCCTCCCTATTCTAAAGAGTTAGTTTAGAATCAATCTGTAGGAAAACTGTTTTGTTCCAGGATCATAACTCAAAAGTTAAGAGCACTGTTTCAGGATATGAACATAAACAGAAGTAGAAATACTTTCACTTCTGAGTTTACCTCTATGCGAATAAATTCACAGCCATCTTAACTTATTAATCTTGTAAAAAAAAAAAAGTATTAGAACTTGGGGAGACTTGTTCACAAGAAAATATGGCAATGGGAGCAACTATATGATGGAGATCTTAGAAAAGAAGTTTCCAGAAACGTTTCATTGCTTTGGAAATGCACACACAAACACAATTTTTTCAGTGATCCTGCGTTCAGTAGCTGTGGTACCATGTCATGGTATGTAGGCATGTGGATGCCACAGAAGGTAGAAGGAAATCCACAGAAGGAAATAAGTGTACATAGATACTTGAAGAAGAAATTTGTAAAACCCTGTATATTGATGAAAAGGTGATACATGATCATATCATTTTGCAGATTTACTTAGAGAAAGTCTACTAAGAAATATATGTAAAAATATATAAATCATACAGCTACCAAAAGCATATGAAACTATTAGCTGTTACTTACAAGATGTTAACGTACACTCAAAAAATAAGGAGAGAGAGAGATTTCATTTTGCAAGCACTGCAAAACACAAGGCTCACTGCTCATTGCTACTACCTGGTAACTTGCATTACACAAAACTGTCTTTAAAAATACAAAGCCTTTCTGTAGAATGTGTTATATATAATTCTATAATTCTGATTCAGTTGTAGGTGACAGCTAATTAAAATAAACAACTAGAAGTAGATTTTTATGATAAAACAAGAAAGAAAGAAATATGAATAAAGAGAAAGAAGTAGAAAGAAATGAGAGGGAAAAAATGAAGAGGAGAAAAAAGAGAAGGAAATAAAGAACAGAGAAGAAAAGTAAGAAAAGAAGAGTGAAGAAAAGAAAGAAAAGAGAAGGAAAAAAGAAAGAAGAAAGGAAAAAAGAATAAAGAAGGAGGAAGAAAGAAGACTTTTCCTGTGAAACTGGTTCATGCCATGGAATTTGAGAATAATATGCCACTAATGTAGCTAGCATCTCTGTCAACAATTGTCAAAGTACAGTAACTTCTGCTTCTTTTAGGTCTTGCTAGTTCTTCAGCTACATCAGATATTTGGCAACAGAGGACTTCCATATATCAAATTATACTGCAAAATTGGTGAAGTCATGCTGACTATCATGAAAAAGAAGTGAAGAATAAATGTCTGATTAAAATTAATATTAGTGGCCAGACATTCAAAATGCTGTAACATTCCCCAAATTACACTACAACCCATTAAACTTCCATGGACATTTCACCACCATGTTCTCCAAGGTGCTCACAGGGAAGTATCCACGCACTCTACAAATGCCTGAGTTCGCTGCAGAAAGTCAGGCTTCCCCAGGGGAACCCTGCAGGCAGCTGCACCTTCACTGCTTCTGAACCTTTGCCTGCCCTCTAATTGTCCTGAAAACTCTTAGGACTTAGGAGCTCCTAAGTCCTCTAAGACTACTACCCCCAGAGGCTGAAGTTAGCTTTTGTGAGAAACCCCCAGTGATTTTGCTTAGAAAAACAAGGAAATGTGTTTAGTTACTACTGAAAAAGACTCCAGGTGACTTTACTGAATTATATATAATAAATATTTCTGTTGCTAGGATTACCGGACATTGGGGAAACAAAACAAAATGAAAGCAATCACTGCCTTTCAAACTTCAGTCATACTGTTTGCACACATAGTCCTATTACACAGGCTGAGGAAATCCAGAACAAGAGGAAGGACTGGATCTTTCATTCTTATTTAATTTAGAAGTCAAAAGAAGACGTTTTTAGGATGGCAGCTCCACTTGCTTGATCCAAAAATGAAATTATTTGTTAGGCAAGTTCTCCACTAACGTGCCTGACAGCTATAGAAAGAAGAGAAGTGGAATGTCCTACCACTTGTTTTTGTCTATGTCCACAGAGACTTTGCAGAGTTGACAGCTGAAAAATGACTGCGCCAGTTCTGCCACAATTCCATTCCTTTCAATGGTACTAAGCCTGCTTCATGACATTCCTGGTAATGAATCTAACCAGGAGGTAAATACAGTACTCATGCATTACTCTAACTGTATTTTTTTACCAAAATCATGCATTAGCCAGCCCTTTAATCTCATCCTTTAGAAGTCAGGTTTCTTTTTTTTTTTTTCTTTTTTCTTTTTCCTAGCCTTTTTTAATCCTCTTACTGGAATCTATATATCTCTACTGTCTGCATGTAGTTTTCTGAGAAGTCCTTCATTACAGCAGGAGACACTGACAATCACTAGGCGCCTTTTCTGAGCTGCTGGAATTCCCCCCTCATTCAATTATCAGCCAGATCTGACCTGCCCAGCTCAAGAGGCCACTTAGATATGGAAACTTGAAGACAGGAGGTGGTATGGCCAAGAGATGAAACTATACCTACAGGCAGCAGGCAAAGCATACCATACTATAATCTTACTGGATCATGTCTTTTTTTTTTTTTTATGAGTCATTATAGCCACAGGAAAATAAATTTTTTATTAATTGCATTTGAAAATAGTAGAAAAGGACTGTACGTACATGTACTTGCTTGTAGTAAAAAGCAAAGAGTATTAAATAACTGTAATAATAATTCCCTCACAATCAGCCATCTTTATTCCTAGCACCAGTCCGTTTGAGCATTCACAGTCTTCCTTTCCACCGCAGGGTGGTTAATTAATAAACCTTTAGTTAATTGAGTTTTCTGCCTGCCAATTCCACTGGGGTTATTACTTAAACACATGCAAAGTGCATTTCCATTTAGAACAACTTTCTGTTTTTCTCTCTCACATTGTAAGTACAGTAAATGTAAATTTTCTGCATTCAAACATCAGACATTAATACTGCAGTGGTGTTCAACCACTTACTTGCAATCTACTCCTTATTACAAAAAACCTATGCAGAGCCAGGAACTGAAATATATATTATATGTGCAGAACTGCTTAAGCGCACCAATTTAAAAAAGCAGAGGTCTCTGCTGTCTTCCAAACAAACATTTTTTCCCTGTAAAAATGATCATTTAGAAAAAAAAAACAATTTAAACAGGAAAGTTTGGCTTTTGGGTGGGGTTGCTCCTTATATTATATAAGTCTTTTAGCACTAAAATTTGCTAAAAAAAAACCCCTCTGTATAACTCCAGCTATAAACAGTTCGGGAGACTTGAAACAAAAAATAAATAGAATAAAAATATATAAATGGTGCGAGTCAAACGAAACCTTTGAAAATTATACAAACATATAAATAGACATGGCAGATACTGGAAGCACCTTTTCCTCATTTACAAAGAGGAAATGGAAATAAAGACACGAGTCAGTGAAAGCATCTATGGAAAAGAGAAGGAGCAAACCCACAGCCTGGAGTTTTCACAAAGACCCACGAGTACACACGCAGTTGGCATGCCAGCAACTAAAATGTGCATCTCCAAGAAAAGCTGAAGTTTACGCATTGGCAAAATCAGCTCCCACACACTCTGCCCAATTGAGGTGCTGGACCAGAACAGCCAATGTGAGGGTGGCAGGGAATCCCCATCGCCACAATATTTTAATCCATGATTTCAAACCTGGAGCTGTCAGTAAAGATAATACTAAGCGCCAGCCTGAAGAGCACTTCTGCATTTAAACACAGATATCCGCACAGTGCTGAGAACTAACTGTTGATACCTGCACAAAGGCAGCTAAATCAACAGTTGATGGTAATAACCCCTAGTGGCCTTTAATGGCCTTTGCTGGATCTTCACCAGACGAGTAAGCAGTCTGCTGGTATGAACGGACCCACCCCACTGGAGACCGCGGCTAATTCTCACCACTAGAGAACATTGCTTAAAAGGCCTATTTAAAGCCAACAGAGGAAAGGGAAGGGAGTGAGGGAGCAGCTTACTTCCGCCTTTGCCGCTCTTCTCCATGCGGTACTGGTAGATGTGCAGAGTGAAGAGCATGTGGGAGTTGCGGTGATCCTCCTCGTCGCAGTCCCGCTGGCTGCTGCGCCGCGAGGCGATGGCAGCGTCGAGGAAGAAGGCAGCCTTCTCTGCAGTAGGGGCACGGAGCTCGCTCTGGTTCTGGAGCTGAGGGTTAACACAGGGAGGAAATTACCCAGAAACTCCCACAGGAGTCAACGCTATCAGACAACCACTGCAGTCAGCGCACGCTGGAGATGGGACTGGAAAGGAGGAAGCGCCCCATTGAATGAGACCCTCCTGACACTGGCAGGGACAATACCGTGTCCTCCAGGTGCCCCACTGTTGAATCCCGGCTGTGAGAGTTGCTACCTGGGGTACCTCTGGTGGCAGCTACAAATAAACCTAACAACTATAAACTGTCCCATGGGCTGGACAGATGCCTAAATTTGTTCCTTCACTTTCTCAGAATTTTAAGCCTTTTATTAAAGTTTGTTATTTTTGCTGCCTTTTTTTTCCTGCTCCAGCAATCACTGTGTTCTCCTGACAGTTAAAAGATAAATAAGGTATTGCGGATGACGTGTCAAACCCAACAGCTGGCAAAGACTGGCAGGGGCAGACCTGCATGTTACCCTTCAGAAAGCGTTGGAAGGGAGCAGTCCACAGCTAAATCTGTGAGATAACAGGACTGAAGCTTGTGCTCAGCCCCACAGCATGTGGACAGAGGCACAGAAGAGAAGCCGCTTTCATGCCCCTTCACACCACAAGCCTATGCACCTGCTCACAAGACAGGGCAATCCACCAACTGGAGCAAGACAAGTACCGTGTGTACATTCACATTCGCTGGACCTCAATCACCGCCACCAACCTGCTCTTATCTCTCCAAAGTGATAGACAGCATAGGAGGGCAGATACTATTAACCCACCATAATGCTAGGAATGCATGTGTGTTTCATGTCACCTAGGACTAGTCTGCGGAAGGGACATGTGACTGTGCGATCTGATGGCATTAGTTTTGGCAGTATGCAGAGCTGGCCCACGGCCCACAGGATAGACTTGCTTTCTCTGGCACAAATACAGTGAGGATTTCCCATTCTCAGGGTTTGTTCCCCTGCTGGGTAATGCAGCTAAAAGTTCAGTTCTGCCTGAGGAAGACAGTGCTCCTGTCTTCCCTTTGTGATCATTAATCAGCCTGAGGAGGGATAATGCCAAGGCTCTGCACGGGATGGGGTAACACAGCTGCAGGCTAAGCTATCTCTAGAAAGACAGAGGGAGGCAAGAAGGAGTTAACACAGCAAGCAGAAGGCAGGCCAGTCTGTGGACAGATCTCGCTAATGTAAGCAACAAGAAAATGTGCATACTTGGAAAGGCCCAATGACAGACAGTATGACATATGGTGATTATGCATTTGCTATACACGCTGCTGATTTTGCATATCTGTATGATCCAGAACATCGTTGTGTCTTGCAAACACACGTAAAAAGAGTTTTTGCTCCTACTTTAATTCAGTATTTTACACTGCAGAGATACATAGACCTCTCACAGAGCTACCTTTTCTCCACCGATCTAAAATAATTCACTTTGCATATGGCTACTCTGTCTGTATGTAAAAATAGGCTATGATAGGGAAATATTTATTATTATTGCTATTGTGCTTAAATACCTTAGTGAAGAATTAAGCTCTGAGGAGGGGTTAGTTGTCACACAGTTATGCAAGATATGTAACATGCATACATAGGCTAATTCAGATCTAAACTGGCCCATCTATCACCCCAATGGGAACTGTGAGGACTTGAGTCTCCCATTTCGTACTCACTGGACTGCACCCATTACTGGATACCAGGGGGTGAGATCTCTTGTGATAATGTAAGTATTTCATAAAGCACTAAAACTAGGAGTCAAGTGAGAATGAGAACTCTAATTGTTATTTAAAACCAAGAAGAAACTTTGCAGTCCTTGGATAAAACAGAAAGGACTGAAAATAACCCAAAAGGCTTAAACCACAAAGAGATAAAACACTAAATTTATTACTTGCTGTTTAAAAGCTCATGATTCACAACTTTTGAGGATGTGAATCATGATTTCTATATGCTTGCAGCTGGAAACAGGGTATAGACAGACATGGTCTGTTCCCTCTTCCCTCTGTTTTCCCATTCTTGGACGGAATTGCTCTGCAGTTTCTGGATGGAAGAAGCCATTGCCTTTAAGGTTGAAAGAATGTATTGAAGCTCCATCATGCTGGTTTGCCCCCTCTTCGTCTGTTCTTACAAAAATCAGATTCACTCCTTCACAGACAACAAATTGAAAGAATAGACCTTTTTTTCCCCCAAAACCAAAAGGAAAAAAAAAGGGCTGCTGAGACTTTCTAGTGGTAACCCAGGAAATATATGAACCAGTTACTCATTCCTGCTAAACCTCCAAACCTGAGATGAGTTGGAGTTATTCTTGGCTTGCCCAGTTCAGGAATTTATGTCTTGGCAGCAATTAATAAGTAGCGATTAATGCTTCCTACAACATTGCTAATGCAAGTGCTATAAATAATGTTTATAAAGAGATAAACAGCCATATTAATGGCTTCCAGCTATTTGTGCAGTACTGTAAATATTTTATCCTGTTGTTTTACAAAAGAGAGATCACACTTTCTTTTTTATTTTATTTTATTTTTTTCAGAATGAGGTGAATTTTTGTTTGCACTGAATGCTTTCACATTTTATTGCAAACACAAGCCCCTGCTCAACATCAGTTATACCAGAGGTACAAATATTTAGGCCAGGAGAGCAGATGGCCCTGCAGCTGCAGGTCATAAAGTTCTTGAATGTTTTAAAGTAAACACTTTCAAGTCTATAAACTTTACGCTCTGGCTAGTTCTTGAATTTGAACCATCTCAATAGCTCAAAAAAAAAAAATCACATTGCTTGTTTTAGTGTAAAATGAATATTAGATTCACCTGCATGCCACAAATGGGGTCCTCACAAAGGTAGACACCTGGGGATTGGCCATCCTGCAGGCTTCCTGTAGCCACTTCTGACAAGAGGTCTCTAAGATTTTCTTCTTTCCCCCACACTTCCACTGCAGAAATTCGGACTGAGAAGCGGGCTCCTGTCTTCTCTTTGCGTTCATTAATCAACTTGAAGAGCCAGGAGATGGCACAAGGGATTATGCCAAGGTTTTGCATGGAATCATCCTTGCCAATCATGGTGTATGACTTCCCTGTCAGGAGCAGGAAGGCAGAGAAAACATAACAATGTTTACTCCCAGGACCTTCACAGCCTTCTGCCAAGTGATATTATCCTACACAGCCTCATGAAAACAACTTCTTCACTACAAAGAGGACAGTCAAAAAAGGGAGATAGGCAGGCAAACAAATAATACATGGATAATGGAGAGCATTTAAAATCGATAGATGAAATCTTGAGTTGCTTTCAGAAATTGTTACCTCACATATTCCTCTGACATTCCCCATGCCCCAGGCAGGATACTGCAGGTCCCACCACAAAGCACTGCAGCCACTACTGTGGGTGAATAGTGAGGTGAATTGAGCAGAGCAGGAATGCCATGGTCTCTAAAATTCCCTGCTCTACATACTGCGAGCGTGGTGTACTTCAAACACCATTTTACTTCAAAACACTACATGATGCCCCATACACTGGGACTGGGATTGACCCTGGTCCCAGGATCACAGAGATGTAACTTCATGTAGAAAAAAAAAAAAAACAGGTACGTGTGGTCATTTGGTGCAGAAGTGGGTCCACAACAAGAAATCTTTTATCTGGGTCTAAAGCTTTCTCTGTTTTACTATTATCTGACTCTGCACTTATAGCTCTGGCTTGTCTCTTCTGTAAAAGTTTGTTGATTAAAAACAAACACAGAGTTCTATCTTATGCTTCTTTAGGTGTCAGTAAATATAGACAAGTTTTCTAAAGCTCCTGAATTTCTAAGCCAGGTGNATCATCCTTGCCAATCATGGTGTATGACTTCCCTGTCAGGAGCAGGAAGGCAGAGAAAACATAACAATGTTTACTCCCAGGACCTTCACAGCCTTCTGCCAAGTGATATTATCCTACACAGCCTCATGAAAACAACTTCTTCACTACAAAGAGGACAGTCAAAAAAGGGAGATAGGCAGGCAAACAAATAATACATGGATAATGGAGAGCATTTAAAATCGATAGATGAAATCTTGAGTTGCTTTCAGAAATTGTTACCTCACATATTCCTCTGACATTCCCCATGCCCCAGGCAGGATACTGCAGGTCCCACCACAAAGCACTGCAGCCACTACTGTGGGTGAATAGTGAGGTGAATTGAGCAGAGCAGGAATGCCATGGTCTCTAAAATTCCCTGCTCTACATACTGCGAGCGTGGTGTACTTCAAACACCATTTTACTTCAAAACACTACATGATGCCCCATACACTGGGACTGGGATTGACCCTGGTCCCAGGATCACAGAGATGTAACTTCATGTAGAAAAAAAAAAAAAACAGGTACATGTGGTCATTTGGTGCAGAAGTGGGTCCACAACAAGAAATCTTTTATCTGGGTCTAAAGCTTTCTCTGTTTTACTATTATCTGACTCTGCACTTATAGCTCTGGCTTGTCTCTTCTGTAAAAGTTTGTTGATTAAAAACAAACACAGAGTTCTATCTTATGCTTCTTTAGGTGTCAGTAAATATAGACAAGTTTTCTAAATCTCCTGAATTTCTAAGCCAGGTGACAAAAGTGTATGTAATTTTGGGCAAGTGCTTGTGGCTTCTTTGCCTTATTTTATTTCATATGTTGAATCAAAGTGGGAAAAGATCAGCAAACAAAATATTTTTATGCATGTCTCTAAGGCAATGTCTGGATGCGTCCATGGTTGGTGGAATGGTGAAGCTAATGAAACAACTGCAGAGATTCATCTCATGCTCCAGCAAAGCCCTAGCTAGGCCATCTCTCTGAAGGACATGTTGCACTTGTGAGACATCAGCATCTGGTGGATTTCTTTTCCATCTCAATTGCCATCCAGTGTTTGGCAGGTCACAGGATTAAATATCCAAGTGCTCATCCTACTGTTACTCCTGCATGGTCCAGAGGGGTCCTGTGGTTAGCTGGACAAGCGGCCCTGCTCCATTCATTGTACCAGAGCTGGTGGTACTGCAGCTTTTGTTGTACTCTCCAACTTTCATTGCCTTTAATTTGGGATAATCATGGCCTGATACAGTTTGATCTTATCACTTGAAAAATGGAATTATCCTTTTAAGTTACAGAAGCACAGAATCACAGA
>VXAL01007846.1:121778-187637 GCA_013399475.1 Chauna torquata | reverse complement strand
ATTGTGGAGGTGGAGGTCGTGACTGTGGTGGGTGTTGTGGTGTACGTGGTCTGTGTTTCTCTTTTTGTTGTTGGTGTTGCTGTTATTCTACTATGAAAATGTTCTGTTTTTGGTCTTGTTGTTGATGCAGTAGTTATCTTATGTTTGGTTTGCATGGATGGTGTGTTTTCTGTTGTTGATATTTCTGTGTATTTTGTACTTTGAGTTGTTGAAAATGTCAGGACTGTTGTCTTTTCTGTAGTTGAATGTGGCGTTTGAGTTGTCTGGCATGGTACTGTTATATTTTTACAGCATTTAAATCTTAATTCATAGTTATAGCAGATGGGTGGTAGCTGGTTTTTATTATAGCATATCAACCCTTCTTCAGTGTTGCATATAATTTTTTGCTCTAGGAATTTATATGGTGTGTCAGGGAACCTTACTGCTCTGCATTCTACAGCCTTTCTATTAGCACAGACTTTGTATCCCTGTTTTTCAATGTTCTGAATTGTATCAAAATCTCCATCATTATATCCAGATCCTGGATAACTGGCATCATACCATATTGACCAGTCGCATTCTTCTTTCATGCAAAGAGGTGCTCTTGAAGGAGTTGTGGTGATAGGTGTTTTTTCGGTTGTGGTTTCTTTGGTGGAGGATGTGAATGTTGAAGTTTCAGAAGTCGTAGGAACTGGTGATGCTGTACTGGTAGAAGTTTCCACTGGTACAGTAGGTGTCACTCTTGTTGTTTGGCAGTGGCTGTAGTCATCACAACAGAGTACTTTTATCTGATAATTAAGACATATTTGTAATTCTCCTTTTTGATCCTCATTTCTGCAGATAAGTCCAAATGTTACATTGCAATGAAGAACCTGGCCAATTTCTTCAACAGATTTATGTGGGTATTTCTCTGCTCTGCATTGTATTTTTTCAGGGTTTCTGCAGATTGCTTTTCCAGCAGATCTAATGTCATGGTAAGTTTCATAATCTCCTTTGTTCTGCAAAGTCGGGAAATGGACATCATACCATTGGGACCATTTGCACTCTGGTCTGCAGTACGGTATTGTACTGGTTATTGACTCGGTGGAAGTACTTCTTGTTTCCAGAGATGTTTCTGAAGAAGTACTTGTTCTGACAATTGGACTTGATGTTTCTGTGCTTGTAGCTGAAGTTGTGACTGTGGTACTTGCTGTTGTGGTTGTTGTTTCTGGAACTGGGGTATATGTGATCAGTGTTTCATAAGAGGTCGTGGTGAAAGGTGTGGAAGAGCACGGTACAAAAACGCAACATAAGATTCTGATTTCGTAATTGTAGCACATTGTTGAAATTTGATCTTTGTTGTAACAGATAAGCCCAGCTGTTGTACTGCATTCTACTCTTTGGCCAAGGTCTTTCAGTGGTACGTTAGGAAATTTCTCTGCTCTGCATTGAACAGCCTTTGGAGCTCTACAGACTTCATAACCTTTAGCTCTCAAATCATCGAATGTTTCAAAATCTCCACCATCGAATCCAGGTATTAGTAGACTTCCATCGTACCATTCTGACCACTGACAGACTTCATGAACGCATACTGATGTTGTTGGTGATGATGTAACTGAAAGAGTAAAAGAAAATACCATGAAACTTAGAATAAATTCCTGTAGATATTCTCTTTTTTATTGTATTTAATGGGCTGAAAATTTTTGTAAGGTCGTTGCTTGCATTATGAGCCTGTAATGCATCAGTTTAGTGTGCTTATAGTTTAAAGTGAACCAGAACAGAAAATCCATCACCTAGCAATTTAACTTACTGATGTGCTTGGAAGAGTCACTTCAAAGAGAATGCCAATTATTTTTTAGAAAGTGCTGAAATAAGACTCAGGCATACTTTATGTAGTTTGAAAAAAAAAATCTCTTTTTTTTTTGCATCTGATTCTGTGCAATTGCTTGGTTTTCTATCTTGCTTAAATATTTAGTAGTCTCTCTTGAATATCAAAGCCCTGTTTCAAATCTGGTGGAAAGAATAACATTTCATTCACTAGTCTATGCACCAAAATACGTAGATATTTAATTTTTATTCCAAATAAATTGACTCCTCATGAAATACATAGCATTGTCATTACTCCTCCATCTGAAGTTAAAAGACACCTGATGCAACATTATTGGTACTCCTACACTTTGTACTTTAGCTCTGGTCTTAAGAAAGCATTTATTGGCTGGAGAGTGGTCCATGAGATTTTGCAGGTGAATTCTCCGTGTGAAATAGCTGGAAAATGGCTAACAAATTCCAGCTGTGCTAGTCTGTGATTTCAAAAGTTGTAGTTCCAAATTTTATACTGACTATGTATTTCATTAAACATGTGGTCACAGTACTTAGAGATTACCAACCTGAAGTATGCTGAAGAGGAATTCTGGAAATGAAAATTTCAATATCTCAATGCCATTTTCTAAGCAATCCACTTAGCACTATAATTACACATATCCTGAACTCTACCAGGAATTCTAGAGAAAGTAATTTACTAGGAAAAATAATAAGTGATCTATTCATTCAGTAAAGATTATTCCAGGTATAGAAATTGTTATGATTAGAGATAATAAATCTCATACCATTTTCTTATTGTTTGCCATGAAAACAAACAAAACAATAGCATCAAAGCAGTGCGCAGTGGTTTCTATTTTGGTGTTTCAGAAAAGAGTTTATTTTCTTTATTTTTTAGCTTGTATTAGTTTGCTTACCAAATACTGACTGAAAACAAATGCTAATAATAAATGAGACATAGTGGCTATATTGTAGCTATATTTTACTCACTAATGAATAGAATAAGCTCGTATGGGCTATAAAGGATGTACCTGTGGAAGTAATGGCAGGTGGCGTAGTGCTGAAGTGAAATGGTGTTGTGGGTGATGCTGAGGTCAGACAATCATACACAGCCCTGTGCAGTGTTCCATTGGGACCACAGGTTGCAACAATACACCCTCCTATGCCGTCTGTAGTATTGTAGATCACATCTTTATAGTTATATGTCTGTCCTTCATAAATGCAAATGCATTCTGTAAATCAAAAGAGAGTGTTATTCCTTGGTATCTGAAACACAGAGCAGAATCCTTTAAAGGCATCCTACCCAGATGAAAACAACTTTGTCAACATACCGTATTCATCATATTTGCATTTTTTGCCATGATTTGTGCATTCACTGGAAAAGAGAAAAAAGGAGACAATGAATGTGAATGTATTGGTTAATAATATCATTTTACTGTTTCATTTTTTTTCTGTTGATCCTTTACTATTCATTGCACATTTCAATGTAAAAAGACCCTATCTTCTCTCAGTCAGATATTCAGTTCTGCTGTACAAATTCAGGTTAGGTAAGATCACTCAGGTTTGTGGCAAGAAAGGCAACTCTGGTATCCCACCGTACTAAACATGGGGTATACTTAATGGTGCTTTTAGAGGCTGGGCAAAGATGTGGGGAGGGAAGATTTGAAATGTACCTATCTCCTTGATAGGTACACTTATTTTTTGAAGGGAAAGTGCAGTAAATGTATCATTTGAGAAAGGATCACTGTATTACAGATGTTGAGGTTATCTACACAGAGAATTGCCATCAGATTTCCAACACAGTACCTCTGGGAATGTAGTTTTTAAAGGGAATTTATCTATTATCTGTTAAGAATTGAATCCTGATATATTTATTCAGAGTGACTAAGGGCATATGTACACTGAATAAACTGAAGTGAATACAGATATGTATTTAATAGGATAGATTTAGTGCTGTTAATGACATAGGTGATGCAGGAAAAGCTGTATATGAGCTGCAAAACATAACGTGAATGTTGGATAAGTACTCAGATGGGCTTTGTGCTAAACTCCTTGCCACTCTGGCTGTGCTGCTTGTAGTATTCAAGCATAGCTATTTTTAAAGATCTTAGAATCATAAAATCATAGAATGGTTTGGGTTGGAAGGGACCTTAAAGATTATCTAGTTCTACCTAGCTGGCAGGGACACCTCCCACTAGACCAGATTGCCGAAAGCCCCATCCAACCTGGCCTTGAACACTTCCAGGGATGGGGCATGCACAGCTTGTCTGGGCAATCTGTTTCAGTGCCTTATCACGTCCGAGTAAAGAATTCTTCCTAATATCTAATCTAAACCTACCCTCTTTTAGCTTAAAACTGTTACCCCTTGTCCTATCACTACAGTCCCTGCTAAAGAGTCCCTCCTCAAGATGTCTTAGGACAGGTGTTAACTGCTTTACAACTGGTTCTGCTAGCTTTGTTCTACTTGATAGAAGGCTTAGCAGGACTTTCCCAACATGTATAGCTCTATTTATCAATTCTGACAGAATGTGCAGGAATACTTGCTGACTTTTGCAAATATGCAAGTACCACTGGAATAACAGAAATGAGCTCAAAACAATGAAGATTAGTTGTCTACTAACTTCTGAATAATTCCATATAATTGTTTTAGGGATATCTTAATAAATATTCTCAGATTATTACCATAAGTATTATTATTTTGTTTTTACTTCAGAGCAATAATAATAATTTTAGAACACTTTACTAAGAATGCAGAATACGTAGTAAATTAATCTCTCTGCAGTAAAATGTTTCATCATGTCATCTTTTATGTTTCTGGGAACAGAAGGAAATTAGACATTATTCAGCAGCCTATGACTGGCATAATTCCTGTTAGCAAACAAAAAACTGAATGCACGATGAATTAAGTTCTGCGACTTTCAACTTAATATTTAAAAATCTTTACTAGTCCTACCATGATTGACAATTCTGCTTTGAAGGCATCTGTATTCCTGGCTTGTAATATTTTCCATTCTCATAGCAACCACAATTCGAAACACAAGTCATGGTTTCTTCATCAAAATAAGGCTTGTCCTTTGAACAGTGCGGATAACAGCCTGCAATAAAAATAGTCATTTTGATGCTAGGCTTTCACAAGGAGAAGTAACTCTATACTCTGCCAATATCTGATCTCTTGAAATTATTCCGTATGGTAAGTGGAATTTCACCCTCCATTACTGCTATTCCATTTATTACACACTAAGCTTTGGAGCCTTTTGTCCTCATCTTCACTCCAAATAAGTGCGTGATTCATTAGGGAGTTAGATACTAATCAGAAAATATCCTCTTATAATTTCTAATATAAACATTTCATACACTGGGTAATATAAATTTTGTTCATCATATTCCATTTTATCTTTTTATAAATAGAAAGAGATATGCATCTTTATGTTTACCTTCCAAACCTCTCAACTCATGAAGACACTTCCCACTTGGATTATTGCAGGTCTTCATACACGGGGCTCCACATGGCTGGTAGTGCCACTCACATTCCCCTTGTGGATTGTAGTAATCACAGAACAGAGCTAGAGGAAGGAGAAATGATAGAAAAAGACCTTTCATTTTTATTGCTCTAAGGTCTTCCATTGCTATAGTTTTGCTGGGTAAAAATCCCATGTCATCAGTGTAATCATATAAGTGGTGAACAGTAAGTTGTCATATTTCTTCTTTAACACTATTGTTACACTTCTACCACATTTTGTCACCAATGAGGTTATAAAGCATCAAACAGAGTTACATTCAGCATGAAAAATCAATTAATTTAATCACCAGTTTTAGCTGAAATGCACTAGTATTTATTTACAGTGTTTTTGATGTAGACACTAGGAGTATAATATAATACTGTAGTTTACCAGTTGTCTATCATGATCAACAATAGGACACTAATGACACCACTGATAAAGATATTAGCATATTGTTTCTTTTTAAGTGGATTGACTTCCAATGATTTACTCAACTTGCTTTGTGTTTTTTTTTTCTTTTTGCTGTTTTTAGAATACAGCAGTGCCTCTTACAAATACAATTTTATGCTCCTTTCTTCCCCCTACTTGTTTTGTTGTTGTTGTTGTTGTTTTTGTTCTCTGTTTTCTTTCCCTCTGGACCCATTCAAAAAGTAGTGGGGTGAGACTTACGACAAATGGATGGGGTTCTCCATGAAATGCAGATGTCCAGCTCATTGCACGCTTCAGCATAGGCAGCTACTGCTGTACAGAAACATTCACAGTCTCCTCCAGTGTCGCAAGCACAAGCATCATTCACACATGCTTGATAATATTCATTTGGTTCAACCTGTTGGAGAAAACATTTGAGTTCCGTTTCTTGCACTTGTCCACTTTGAAAAGGCATTTTCTGTCCTAAAAATACTGAGAAAATATCTGAAATTGGCAACTCTGTATGTGTGAGAAAGATAAGAAGTGAAGAGATTGTGAGAATGTTTTGAAAAATCAAGAGAAAAATGTAGAATACAGCTATTAGTAGTAAGTCATAACCGTAAGAACTATTTGATATTAAAGAAACATTTGCAGAAAGAGTATTTTTACATTACTACATGGTAGTACACAATCATAGATATCAGATGGTTGATATTTATATTAATAGAAAATGACACAATTAAAAATTAAACATTCTGAGATTTATCGGTGATTGTCTCTTCTATAACACAAACAAACTCTGTGAATTTCTGTAGTGTACTAGTTACATCAAAAGCTGAGGAAATGGAGGTGAAAATCCTTTACATGCAGTCTCCCTGGAATTTGGTCTGACTTCACTTTGTCAGGCATGACCTAGTTCGAATCCTTGTGCATTTTCAGCTACCCCATATAAAAACTGATGTAATCTCTGGCTCAAGAGAATTACAGACTGAAGTGTTATCATACCTGGGAGTGACACTTTGCAAATACTTCACTGGTAATGATGCTGCATTGCTTCTGTGCCCAGGATTTCCTGTATGGGTTCGCAGTGCATGGATCCTTGGTTCGATTGGCATTTGGGCAAGTAGAAGACACTTTCCAGCTATTAGCAAACTCCAGCACATTTCCTACCACAGACTGACTGCGTGTAGTAAAGTCATTATTTCCATTGCCATCATAGTTTCCACAAAGGCCACAGACACGTCCCTGCGTGAGGATAAACACAAGATAACAAAGATCAGTAAGGTACAGTTTCTCCGTATCTGCGAGTAAAACACCTCAGGATGAATTTTAAACGAGCTGGGCCTCTTCAGCAACAGTTTTGGACATTCTCATAAAACATCTTTCATGAAGAGATATCTCTAACTTATTAGGAAGGATATGGAAAGAAGCAGAGTAGACCTGTGGTTTTTGTTCTTAGTATTGTAGCTTAGTATTGAGCTAGTTTTATCTAATCCTGAACGTACCTCTTCAGTGAGGATTTTTCATGAAGGAAACTATTGATGTAGCTGCTGTTATGCCATTGCTAAATAATATAATTTATGGAAAATATGTATACAGAATCAAAGTCAATACTACAAGGATAATATTAGGCAATTGCTACTCTTTCAGTGTTCCAGTTACAGCCTAAATTTCCATCTTTTCCTGTGAGAGATAGCGTGAATAAGTGTCAGAAAGTGTTGGCTTCAGGTTTTGAATTTTAAAATGTACCTGAAAGCTGGGGCTAAGTTTGATGAATATACTGGTTTTCTTGTCCCACATGAGTATTAGGCCAACAGTAGTGTCAACAACGAGGTAGATGCCCATGGAACGGATTTGGAATGGCATTTCTCCTCCAGGTGTCCTCTGGATGACATCAGAGCGTCCATCACTGAGTACCAACTCATAGTTCTGGGACAGGAAAAGAAAAAGTTAGAGACCAATTAAAAATGTCACCTATTGGGTCCAGTTTTATGTATTGCCAGTACCTGTTATTGAAATAATAATTCTATTATCTCAAAATGGCTCTATTCAAAAACCTCATGTTAATCTATTTCTCTTTAGAATTCCCTCCTTTGCTTTCCCTAGCAGAGAGCAAAATTGTTGGCAGTGAGCAAGAAAGTATGGTAATATTTTTACTGTCTTGGGGGACACTTTTATGATGCAGTTTCTCTGGGACATCCTGTTGCATCCTTCCAGCACTTTAGGCTTGGGGCACAATTTATTGAAGAGCACACTTACCCTCAGGAAAACTTTAATAGACTTGGAGCAGGTGGTTCCTGTAGTGCCACATGGAATGTTCTCAGTGATGACTCTGAAGGTTCCCTGATCCAAACCATTTTTGCCACAGTAGTTCTGAAACAGGGGAATGATATTCAGTGTTAATGATGCTCCATGGCCATTTGTAAAATGCAAGGTACTTCGGTAGTGCAAAAATCTGGGAAGGACTCTGTTACCTGGATCAGAACATATTCACAGTCTCCTTCAAAATCAAAGCGTTTGCCATCAAAGGTGGTGTAATGCCCATCTCCATAAACTGAACATGTTTCCAGGCAAGGTTCCTCAGAGCAGTGCCACTTTCTGTTTCTACACGTGCTACATAAGGTGAAAAGGACTCCAAATGTAAAAAACAGACATGCACATAACATACCTATATATATATTTCTGTATGTACATTAATCTGTCTTTAATTTAAAATGTGTTAAGCCTATAGTGAAAAAATAAGGTTTATTCTCAGAAATGCAGCATAGCTCCAGAGCCTTTAGGATTTACCCAAAGACTGTGTTACTTCATGATGTCATGAATAATTTGGGTTAGAAAAGACTTTGAGTGTTCCACATATCTAAATCTTATTGGATGTATCGAAATGTAGGTATTGCCTGAGAGGAAAAAAAGCTTTCTTGACTCTAATGAATATGACAGCATCTAAACAACATTGCTGTTCTGACCACTTGCAATTTCTGTGCTGTGTGCCACTTTAAAAAAAAAAAAAAAGAAAAAAAAGAAAACAGATGGAAGAAAACAGATGGAGCTTGCTTTTTAGGTACTAAGTGGATCATCTTCTGTAGGATTCCTTCCTATAAATCTTGATACTGCTAGAGTGAAAAGCAGTAATTGACCTATACTATCCCCTTCCAGATACTTGGAAAAAAAATGTTTCAATGTGCTCTTACCAGTTGTTACAGCCAACTCTGATCGATTCTCCTGGACTGTAGGAATCCCCGTTGTGAACACATGGACACTCTTCAGCAGCTATACAACCACCTTTGCCATCTAACACGTAATTATGAGGACATACACAGCCAGAGACACACTGGGTTTTGTACTGTAAAGACCATGTAGAAAACATGACTTGAAACATTGCCCTGATGGAAGAGTCCATCTACAGCTGGTAAGTGTAGAAGAGATCTAGTTTAATGTACTTTCAACTGGGTGCAAAGAGTCTATACTTACGCATTCCATGTCTAGAGTCTGACAGCTCTTCTGGCATTCTGCTCCTACCACACTTGCAGTAGCATTGCCACAGTCAACATAGACCATGGGAGATGCACAGACTAGGAGAGAGAAAAGCCATGAGAAATGTGAGATGAACCATGTATTTATACCTTTGTGTTTCCTTAAAAACTGAAAAAATAAACTCCTTTGTGAGATACGCGTACCTTAATAGAATGCATTTGACCAGAAAGAGAAACAGATGTTGTTTTAAAGTCATGCTTATCTTTTTTTTTTTTTTTTAATGCTTATGCTTGGACTGCTCATAGAAACTAATGTTTAGTTAGCTTTATGAAACACTTGCTTTCAACAAAGAAAAAAACAAGAAAACAAAGACCCTGTTTTACTTTGTATGTTTGAGGTGACTGGCTTTTAGTTCTTTTATTTTATATGAAATATTTAAAATGTGGTTGTTTTTCTCCTGATGTTCAGAGAGGTGACCAAATGTTCTTTTTCCCTGGGTAATCCAGGAGGTTATAACTTGTTTCTGCCATTCGAAAGTGAAAACAGTGTTTCTTTACAGTTAGGAATTGGCATTACAGAAGTCATCAGTTCATTTTCCTGTTTGACTTCAGACTTGTACAATTCGCATCATTATAACAAAAAAGAGAGAACTGGAAAGGGTGAAGACGGAAAGGGAAAATTAAATAAAATCTTAAGTTGTATGTTACCTTGTTGTGGTTTCTCTCCAATGCAGCTCAGCTTTCCATAGCTGCAAGTGCTATAAAAAAGATAATGGAGTTATGTTTGCTTGTCTTATTAAGTTTCAACTTGTTTCCTAATGAATTTAAAATAATGAAAAAAATCACTGTGTGATAAAATGGAGAAAACTTGTCCTTCATCAGAACAGTTTGTACTGTTCAGAAGTGTTTTATATTAGAGCAGACCAAGATACATGTTCTATATAAGGACTTGTTTGCTCTGTCCACTTGCCTGATTCAAAATTGTCCTTCAGAATATTCCAGATTCCATTCATAATGTTAATCCTAATAGGATTATCAAATTTGTAGCATCTTTCACCGTGAAACAAGTCTTTTATTGTCACAGATGAGAAATTGTGTGGCAGAGAGTGAGCGAGTATCTGGGTGAGACTTTGGCTGTTAGCCAAGGCTAATTCCCCACAGAATGTTTTGTTCGATTGATGTAGTTGTCTTAGTACAATTTTCCAAACATGTATAGCCCTTACAATTTTTAAGAATTTGTAATTTTTTGTGTTGAAATTATTAGGGAGAGAAATGCATTTGACTTGAATAAATTGCATGAGGTATATATGGTTTCGTGATTGCCCATATCCAGTCTCATTCTTTTGTTTATAAATCTCTTACCAGACAACACCATTATCATGAATGACTTCCCCAGGAGACAGTGGCATTCCTTTGTAGTAACAAGGACAGCTAGAAGCAGGTACGCATTTGCCACTTTCATCCATGTAGGTTCCATTTATGCAGGTGCAGCCATCAACTGGGACAAACTTGATGTTGCATGTGACATCAGGCTCACTCAGAGATCGACAAGTAGGTTCACAGGAATCAACATTGTAAGTATACTTCAGGGATTTTGGACACGTGTTGGCATATTTTGCTTGAGAGAGTAAAATAAGGTGAGTTATGTTTGTAGTTAATTTAAGGATCAATGTAGGTATAAATGCAGTATTTGAGGTAAAGTACGTATGATGAAAATGGCATTGTATGTAGATGTGCTTTTCTGATATCCTCAATAGTGTGATTTTTTTTACTGCTGAACCAAAATTTTCCCCTATAAATGCGTCATAAATACAACTACTTTGTCCAGGCTAAAAAAGGAAAAAAGCTCAATTATATAAATGCATCATGTGTTTTTTCTTCATTGCTATTTTTATATTTTATGTCAAAGTAAATTGAGAAACACCCTACTAATTTTATTGCTATTGCAAGAGTATTGAATTCCATGTGGCTTCTTCTGATTCTGAGCAAATAATCTAACAAAGCCTCTTTTTTATATTTCTCCCTGCTTACTGCTTGTCTTTTATGGTTATTCCTCTCCTCCCCAAATTTTTGAAAGTGAATGCTGTACTTTAAACACAATATAACACAATTTACACTTGGAATCATATATATCCTTAAAGCTGATTTGTGGGGCCTTCTGGATGATCATTTTCAAGAAGCAAGGGGATGTAGAACTTACTGCAGACTTTGTTCCTCCATCCATTGATGAGAACTCCTTTAGCAGCGCAGGCTCTGACGTAGCTGGAAAGGGCAGCACACATGCAGTCCTCCGTGTTCTCACAGTTACATGTGTCAAACATGCAGTTCTAGGGACAGAGGATGACATACAATCATCAGATTGTCATTTCAAAGCCATGGCTCTTTATAGTTTTTAGAGTGTCATGTTCATCAGAGCTAAAAGCAAGTGTAATTCATATATATAAGCAAGCATATGCCCATTTTTCATTTGAAGATTTCCTTTAGCCCTTTCAGAAAAGATTCTTTGCAAGGAAAGGTAGTGATCAGAGGCCCACAAATTTAACTTATTTTTCATTTTTGTTGCTCTTTACTTTTACAGATAGTGGTAGATTTCCCAGCTACTTCAGTTTGTGGCCACAGTGCCATAGATACTTAGTGGAACAAGTAGAGGGTATTTGCTGCCACCTGACTTTAGTACCTTTATTAGGAGCTTGAGCTTTCTGCATCAGAGGAACAAAGAAAATAAGAAGTCATTTAATCTGTTACTATGCCAGATAAGGCCACTATATTGTTGTCCTTGCAGAGGACTTGTTGAACATACTCTTACAGATTTCCAATGATATGGAGACTTTAGAAGATTCCCAAGCAGTCTGTTCCAGAGCTTCACCATCTTGAATTCCTGGAACATTTTTTTCACAATCTCTTTGCTGCTTTGTACATGCTTTTCTTGCCTTGTCCTCAGATATATGCAAAAGTAGGTGCCTCTTGAGACAGCTGAGAGCAACTAGGCAAAGTACTAGTTAAGCTCCTGACTAAACCTCTCATTATATCTCAGGAAAGGCAACTTCTGTCCTTTGACCTAGTAAGGAATCCAGGCAGTACAAGCTCCTAGATTAGGCATTAGCAGCAGGAAAATGCCTGTAAGTTTATCCTCTTTCAAATGGAAAGAAAGACACCTTTACAAAGGAGTAAGTGTAGATAAAAATGAACCATTGGCTTTGAAAGAACTGTCACGAGTGCATCTCCGCCTGATTGGCAAGTCATTTGCTCAGTTGTCAGCATCAGAATTCCAAGTCTTATACTTTTAAACATGAGAAAGTTAAGAGCCAAGTACCTTCTGGTAAACTTCTGGATTCACTGTTGAGTGACATTCAGCAAAAGGTCCCGTGGTATCAGAGAGCTGCCCACACCAGTGCTGAGCATACTTGTCTGTGAATTTAAAACACGTGAATTTATATTGCACTTCATTGTCTAAATTCTTTTTTCTGAGTAACAATACTTCCTGCAGGGAAATTGCAGAGGCTTAACTTAATAATAGAATTCAGCTCTGTATTTCCTGGAAGATGAAGAGTATTTCGCTTCATCTTTACAAAAATAAGAATTTTTCATAAGATGAATGCTCTTAATTCATGGTAGTTGTCATGGAGTAAACTAAGACATCCTTATATGTATTTTGATAAAGAAGGATCACATTGTGAATTAAAAATATGATAGTTCATCTTAGAAAACCAAAGAGTGGCTTGTGGATGCTCAAAACTTAAATATTTCGTTGCTTGAAATTCTTAAGAGCCTGAGAGCTAAGAAGCCATGAACTATAAGTCTGGTTCATAGTTTGACAGTGAAAAGACCACACTGAACTGTCCAGGCTTCAGTGGGGCTATGCACAGATTTTCTCCTACATGACAGTCAGTGCTTTCCAGGAATGGATTCCTTATATGCTGTATGGTTCCTGTTCCCCTTAAGTAAATTTGCAACAACACTTGCTTTCTTTAGCCAAAGGAATATCTTTGAAGATCCAAAATACTGTACTAGTTATTATTTATTAATTGAAGGTTTCTAGTGTCTACTGAGGAAAATGGAGTGTGTGCGCAAATGGTCCACTATTATTTTGGCTAAATACTTTGTGGTTGATTAGCTTATTTCTTCTTTCTATCTTAAAAGAGAACAGAAGAGTTTACTATATACTGAGCTTACCATTTTCTATGCTGAGGGTACAGGGATTCTCAAAGGTAATTTTGGCATCAGGACAATCAGCCCGAGTTTTCCAAGTATTGCCAAAGGCAGCTGAAGTACCCTCTATTACACCACTGGTGGTCTTGAAGTCATCTGTTTGGACGTCATTGAAGTTTCCACAGAGACCTACAAGGAAGCAGATGTGCTGTGAAAGTCTCCTACAGAATCAAGTGTACTGATAGAGGCAGTTGTTAGGATAAGATTACTTACCACAGGTCTGCCCTTTATGTGATGGATCTAAGTTTATAAAAAGTTGCATGAGAGGCACTATCTGAATCTGTAGCTGAAGACCAAAGGTTGTTTGTAAAATGATGAAGAACGATGATGGTCTGAAGATGGTGACATTTGCTGTGGACGTTGAACATAAGAGTTATAATTTCATTTAAGATAAACAGTTGAAACTACTGCTCATTACATAGGAGGATTGTACAACTGTGTGTGATGCTCGTTGTTGAAGAACAGAAAAAAAAAATCATCATGTAAGATTTCAAATCCAGCACCAAAGTGGGCTGTCTTTACCTTAAAGAACGAATGTGTAAAAAACTCCACTTTCCATCAGCTGTTTTGAAATACGGGGAAAAACATACACTTCTGTTACTATTTAAAAGACCACCTTTGCTTGATGAAAATTGTTTAGCATGATTTAGTGGTAGACTCCAACCTGAAACTATTCTGTCATTTCTGCTTTCTGTTCAGGTGCAGCAGTATCTGAGAAGAACCGGTGGGAGAGAAACTCTCCAGTGATGAATGCGCACCATACAAAGGGGCACAGGGGACACAGGAGAGCTAAACAACTTGGGAAATGGAAGTCCTGTTGCAAATCTGATTTTTTCTTTCCTCTTTTATGGCAATGTTTGGATCCAGAAGTGTCCAATGATACTATTTGTCCAAACTGAATCTCCATTTAATCAGATCTTACTAAAATTAGACCATAATTTTGCTAGAATTAGAGCAGAGTTGAATAGGCAAACCTTATTAATTTGAAAATGAGAGGTTATACTCTGAGTACCTTGGGTTTGCTGCATTGTAAACAAAGGCTGAATTTGGCTGCAGATGAAGAAATGTAGTAACATTTTAAAGTCAAAGATGAGAAACATCACAGAAGTCTTCCAAAGGAACTTACCCGCAGAGAAGGGCAGCTGTGTGTAGATCATATTCACAAATACACTGCCAGAAGGCTGGATCACAATGTTCTGTCCACAAGAAGAGGCAATGATTATCAAGCATGTTTAGGAAAGGTGGAACACTTTCCANGGTGATTTTCTGATTCCTGTACTATTTCTTTAATTTTTATTATAGAGGTCCATTGACTGCCACAACAAACAAAACCCCAAGGACAGCTAAATTATGGAAAATTACTAGTGTCTTGACTTCCAATGTACCTACTTTATTCATTTTTTTTCTTTGATTAATGTTCAAATGAGATAAAACAAAAATCAGTGCAGATTTCCTGTCTGTGCTGTTACGTGTCATTTGTATACTACTTGCCTGTTGAGTTTTGAAAACACCTCTGCAGAATGTTAGGTGTTCGCATTTGCTACTTACAGTTTGTCCTCCACTTAGGCTGATGGCTACACCCTTGAGGCACGTCTCAGTGTCAGTCAGGCCACACTTGTGGATGTCTGCCAGGACAGTGAAATCATTGCTGTCACAGAGCTAGAAGAAGAAAACAAAATAGGTCCATTGTATTAGAAAGGATCACACTGAAATGGCATTCTTATTAAAGTAAGTCTTTTGAAATGTTGATTATTCATCTTCTTCCTGCTCCTATGTTCTTACACATCTGTATACAGTCAGCAAAGGAAGCTGAAGTTTATGTGTGTCGCGCAGTGGAAGCTATCCATTACTTCTGACACTCAGTGGTGAGTTAGACTTACTAAGCTGAACATTAAAACTTCTGAATGTTTTGGTAATACTAGTTTAACCTGCTAGAGAAGAAACAAGTGTGCCTTTCTTTCCTATTGGTTATGGTGTTTACTTGGGAAAGGAGAGAAATGGTTTCCAGTCTTTTCTGTGCTGAATAGATTATCAAAAAGCCTGGTGGTTTGGACATTCTTGTAACAAGTAGGAAATAAGCATTTAAATATCCTCTCGTAGAAGAAAGTGGAGCTAAGATCACCGTTCACTGAGCTACTGAATAAAGGAAAGCTGCAGTTTTACTCTTGGTTCTGATTTTTCACAGAATACGTTCTGTGAGCTATGTTCAAAATGTGCCTAATGGCCAAGACATTACAGGGAAACACACAGAGGTCAATGTTTCTGAACTTGTCTTACCATTTTCTTGGCATTAAAAAGACTAAATTAAGGACAGCTGAGATGCAGAATTACAGCCACGTAAAAATTTAATGTTAAAACTGTGGGCTTTTAAAATCTTTTCTGTCCAGGTTTAGGGTTTTTCTGTACCTCCAGAGCCCTTGAGAATCTAATTTTACAAGTTGGTGCCAAAAACGGAGTTTAACGTGTAAGTCTGATTGATGTTCTCATTGTTGATCCAGCCATGTGCTTGTGATTCTTATTGAAAATTGTCATTGATTAGTCTAGTGTATTTCTAAATTACCTCATTCTAGCTCATTTCTAAGTTTTTATGGTTCTGTTTCCTGGTAACATTCAGCCTGAGCTTTTTCAGATCAGATTTTATTTAACATGAAGCCTTTAGGAATTTTTTTTTACACTACTCACCCAGTACAAATCAACAGCAAGTATACATACCATTCTGAAATCTGCAAATCTGTAGTCATTAATTTAGACATACCTACTCAGAATTCAGTCCATGCTAATCTAAATAATCCAGTAAATTTTAGGTGTTTTTTTAAATCATCAATTTCTGATGCTCATTTTAGAATACATGCATGACTTCTTAACTTTTTGCTTTTAAATTCTAGAGGCTTATATATTTACTGGGAAAGACTGTTTGGAAGGTTGATCATCTTAATGAAATATCTCCTCTCATGAATTCTGTATAATAATACCAATCTGAACAGTGTTAATCAAATAAGCCACTGAACTATATTAACTGTGACAAAAAGAACAGTACCAATGGAGGTAATGAACACATTTCTTTCTCAGAAAGGAATAGTTACAAAGCACCAGACAGGGAATTTTTCATTAAAAATTAATGGGAAGCATAAAGATTTTTTTATGGAACCTAAATACTCAGTGCAATTCTTAAACAATGATCAAAGTACACAAGAATACTATAATATATTTATTTAACATAACGCTAACAGAAAGCCCACTGGAATCTAAGGCATCATGTTGTTCCTCTAAGTTTCAGAAAACTGATGTGATTACCAGTAGTGATTACCAGTAAACATCATTCTATTCAATAAAAGCATTTTATTTTAGCATATTGCTTTAGCAAGGAATGTGACTCATTTTTACCTTGGTTAGGACATAGCTACAGTCTCCGAAGAAGGAATAATATTTTTCATCAAATGTTGTAATGTGGGAACCTCCTTCAACACTGCAAGTCCCGGGACATGACTGGGTGACACAAGCCCATTCACCTCCAGCACAGGTACTGAAATGAAGAAGGCATTCTGTAACCTTGGGTAGTGCAAGCGTAAATGAAATAAGAGACAGTAAGAGCAGCTGATGCCTTAATTTTCCTCTTGAAGCACTGATCATGCTGTCTTCTGCAGAAAAGAATGCTTACAAAGAAACCACATTTCTTTGAAATCTCAGAATAAGTATCAAAAGGCACGTTTATATTAATGATATGTTTTTATGCAATGCTTTTGATTTCCAGTCTTTGGACAGAATTCAGTCCTGGTGAATCTGGCATCCATTCTGCTGCATATGAAGGATTGCCCCTCATCTCCATTAGCATGACTCCAGTTTCGAATGTGTTAAGTATTTCTTGAAAAGTAATATACATGTTCATGGTTCTTGTATTCATAGGTGTATAGATAAATAGATAGGTACATTTGCATATACATATGCAATATGTATCAGTAATTATAGTGAAATTGAAAAAATATATACCATATCTGCCAAATATGCCTCTCAAATGTGATCTCCCAGTCTGTGTGAGGCAGCATGTCCCTAAGCGTCATGCCCGCCATAGTCTTTACACGAGTGCCACAGTATTACACTGTAATGCTGCAAAGGATGTAACACAGGAATTTACATTTTTAAATGGCTTTTAAGCCTCCAGTATTTGAATTTGATTGTCTCCTTTAGGCAAATATTCTTGAAACTGGAGCATCTATATCTAAACTTAAATTTTTGCTTCCAAGTGTGAGGAGAAAACAGAGATGTAAAAATCCTCCAAAAAATGTAATTAAAGAACTTCAGTTAATAAGTAGTTCTTCATTTCTCTTTAAGGAGCAATTAGTAATTTTTCCCTGTCTCCAAAATGTTCAGGTAATGTACCTAAAAAAGAAGTATGAGAAAGGGAATATGTTACCATGATCTGCATTTAGATGAGAAGGAGGTACCAGGAGCATAAGTTTCACCTTCGTAGGTACAGTGGCATTCCTTACGGGGAACACAGCCAGCACCATTAATGTCATCAAATACCATTCCTAGGGAAAGAAATTGTCTGTTACTCATTCTGTGCACTGCAGAACCTGCTTCTGTACACATATCTGTCAGATGCTTGAAAGTATTTTGCATTTCTCCTGCATTACATGGAAAATGAAAAGCCACTTCCTTAAAATAAAAGGATGCCAGCTGTGTAGGGATTGAAGGAACTATATTCCATTGAAGCTATCTAAAATCTTTGGGTGATCATAAGGGACTTCTAGGGAAATACCTTTCTGTTACGGGCTTCATTAGATTGGAATTAGGATCAGAAATACTAGATAGCAAGATGGAATAGATGAACCATTTGTAAGACTGCCTGGGGACATATTTGTACAGTACATATATATATACCCAAAGGCAGAGGATTATCTAAGATGAGTCAATGATGTTATATAAACAAGTGATGGTGAATTCTGTGAGACATCATGGAAGATGGGCAGAAGATCTGCAATGGGAGAATATCGTACAATACTGTCACTCACAACAGCAGCAATTCTCAGCCACAGAAGTAAGCATGCACAAAGAAAAGACATTCGTATTGTTCATCTTGTACTGGTATTCAGTTCTCATGTGTAAGTATCCAAAGCACCGAATTTTATAAACTGCCTGGTTATCTCTCAGCTCCTCATTGTTTAGATACACAGCACTGGACAAGGAAGGGTACGGTGCTGTGGGGAACCAGACCCAGCTTTGCTAACACTGGGAGTTACCATTGCGGGCAGAATGTGATTCTGTCATGCAGAATGTGCATGACATTACGCACTTTCTGTTAAATGAGTATGGATGCCGAGAACAGAAAACTTCCTCTTATCATTAGTAGTGAAGTATCTTATTCCCAGTTCAGTCATTACATACATGTCTCAGGCACATCTGTTCTTTGAAAGGATTTTAACAACCTGGATAGAAATGGCGCATGCATGTCAAGGAAGAAACATAGTTATTACTATAATAATATGCTAATAACAACAATGACATGGCAAGAATGATGGAGTAGGAAAGTTTTAGTGGTTTTGACCATGAGAAAAGGCTATGAAATAACTTGCCTGGAGGACAGACACAGCCATCTGTACAATGATCTTCACAAAGTGCAGATCGTTCAGGGTTGCTGCAGGTGTCAGAGCAGGGGGAGCCACACTCCTGGTGTTGCATGTTGAAAGGACATGATTTGGCTGAAAGTAGAAAAAGTAGTATAATGTTGGCTTTTCCTTCGAAATGTTGAGAAAACAGTGTTTACTATTTAGGTTGTTTTCTGTCAGGATATAATGGAGAATATCCAAGTGGAGGTTGTAATATTTTAGACCTTCTGAAATACATCGAAAACCTTCAGTAGTGCAAAATCCTCTAAATGTCATATCCCTGAAGTACTGAGTATGCTCAAGTTAAAGCTGATTTCATGAAAATTACATGTACTTTTAAATGATTGTCTTCTTCAGAAAAAAAAAAAATTGCATATTAGAAGTTTACTAGATACAAGTAGGGAGCATAAGTGAAAGTCTCTTCCAGAGATACTTACGACACAATTCTGAGGTTCTCCAGTTCAGAGGCTGTCCACCTGCATGAGCGCACTGCCGGGAGTATTCAGCAAAGGTGTTGCACATGCAGAAGTCTGCCATAGAGCTATCACAGTGGCATAGGTCTTGTATGCAAGTATCGATGTAGTCCTGAACATCCACTAGTACATTACAGCTTGTGAATGCTTCACTGGTTAATACTGTCTCACAGATAGAAGCCTGGGAGGGAAAACAGGGAAGGTAAAACAATTGTGTTTAGCAAACAGGAAAGTGATTATTTCATTTAAGGCATGCAGCAAAACAAACCAAAGGTCCTTCTGGTCCAAAAACCTGTCCAACAGTAGCTATAAGCAGGTGTTTAGGAAAAGATCTGCTTAGATGTTTAGAAAACATCCGTTATCACAACAGGACATGTACACATGAAACTCCCTTGATAATTCCCATATGTTACTTTCAGCTCAGTTGACTTCCCAAGCATTATCTAGTTTCATTGTGTTTAGACATCCTCAGTGATTTCGTTTGTTAAAATGTCCAGTCTTGTCTTGAACTCATGTAAATTTTTAGCATTTACTTTAGCAAAGAATTATAAATTAGACTTGGAAACATTTTCTTTCCAGACCCATGGATGGGTCATATTCATGATAAATTTTTTCCTATCCTGGCAGATTTTCTCCAGACAAAGAGAG
Source organism: Chauna torquata (assembly GCA_013399475.1). Classification (NCBI taxonomy): domain Eukaryota; kingdom Metazoa; phylum Chordata; class Aves; order Anseriformes; family Anhimidae; genus Chauna; species Chauna torquata. Next base: position 167,544 of record VXAL01007846.1, on the reverse strand, counting down.
AAAGGAATAATGTACGTTACACTGAAAAAGCAAATTCTGAAAGAGAGGTTCTTACAAATTCAGCTGAGCAGTTCTTCAGAACAGCGGGAGGAATAGGGTCATCACACTGCTCTGTGGGTCCATCTATCTTCTGCCTATTCCCAAACTGTATGGCAGTCAGTTTTACATCTGTACAAAGCAGTCAAAGCATTAGAAGAATATTTACTGCTTTACTGGCTTCTGCATGGAGATATTTTCTTTTGAGACACTACCCATTAGAAACAGTGATTACCAGATAATACCACTATAATACAAAAAGCAAAAGGAGATTAAGAAGGTGTATAAGAGATTGGAGCCTACCTATTGAAAAAAGTGGTAGTTACATGTGACAGGTTTTAAAATGTCTGACAGTGATGGAAGCAGCCTAACGCATCTGAAAGCCTTGACTCTATTACACAAGTATTAAAACTGTCTAATAAAAATACATACTGAAGCAAGTATCACTAGTTTTGCAGTTAATACAACCCACCACCTATGTGTATTGGGTTTACGTGGTAAAGGTTTGGTAGCAGGGAGGCCACAGGGGTGGCTTCTGCGAGAAGATTCCAGAAGCTGCCCCATGTCAGATAAGAGCCAGCTCCAGCCGGCTCCAAAGGGGACGCACCGCTGGCCAGACCTGAACCAATGAGCAATGTTGTTTGCGCCTCTGTGAGAGCAGATTTAAGAAGGGGAAAAAACTGCTGCGCAACAGCAGCTGGGAGTGAGAGGAGTGAGGAACAGTCCTGCAGACACCAAGGTCAGTGAAGAAGGAGGGGGAGGAGGTGCTCCAGGCGCCGGAGCAGAAGTTCTCCTGCGGCCTGTGGTGAGGACCATGGTGGAGCAGGCTGTCCCCCTGCAGCCCATGGGGTACCACACGGAGCAGATCTCCACGCTGCAGCCCGTGGAGGAGCCCATGGTGGAGCAGGTGGATGTGGCCTGAAGGAGGCTGCAGCCCATGGAGAGCCCCCGCAGGAGCAGGCTCCGGGCCGGACCTGTAGCCCGTGGAGAGGAGCCCACGCAGGAGCAGGTGATCCGGTGGGAGCTGCCACCCGTGGGGGACCCATGCTGGAGCAGTTTGCTCCTGAAGGATGGACCCCGTGGTACGGACCCATATTGGAGCAGCTCTTGAAGAGCTGCAGCCTGTGGGAAGCCCACGCAGGACCCGTTCGGGAAGGACGGCATCCCGTGGGAGGGACCCCACATTGGAGCAGGGGAACAGAGAGCGACCATGAAGGAGCGGCAGAGACGAAGCGATATGGACTGACCGCAACCCCCATTCCCCGTTCCCCTGCGCCGCTCGGGGGGAGGAGGTAGAAGAGGGGAAATGGGGGGAAGGTGTTTTTAGTTTGCTTTTATTTTCTCACTGCTCTAGTTTGCTAGTTATAGTAATAAATTATACTAATCTCCCTATGTTGAGTCTGTTTTGCCCGTGACGATAATTAGTGAGTAACTTGCTTGTCCTTATCTCAGCCCTTAAGCCCTGGTCCATCATATTTTCTCCCCCTGTTTCTTTGAGGAGGGGGAGTGAGCGAGCGGTTGTGGTGGAGGTCGCCTGTTTAGCTGGGTAAAACCACCACACTATGTGACTGTATGTGGCTAAAACAAATGAAAACAAAGTACCAATACTTAATAATGCTTTTTATTACTTACTCTGTGAAATAAACTCGTTATTAGCCGGAATTCCATTGAAGTCCCCACAAAGTCCGCAAGTTTGATTGGCATATTTCTTATCTAGTTCCACCTAAAAGAAATGAGGAAAGCAAGTTTAGGTTCACAGTAATATGAACACTGATGGTTAGAAACACTGTCAACGCCAATATTCCTTACGTCAAAATTTGACGTGTGCTGTGCAGACTGAGGTGTGGTAGGCACCTTTGGGAAGGTCAGAGGCCACCAAGAAAAGCTTGGTCTTAGTCTAGACCTGGGACTGTGAACAGCAGAGCATTGCCAGGTTTGGAATCTGAGGGGTACTTCACTGTGATGTGGGGACATTATAATATAGGGGTATATTGACTCTGAGCTGAGCTCAGTAGAAGAAAAAGGAAAACTAGGAGAAGACTGGAATACAGTACAGTACACAAAAAATGGATAGAAATCCATAAACAACTAATGTCTGCCTGGCTGATTAAGATTGCGAAGATGCAAATGGACTATTTTCAAAATACAGGCTTTCTGCCACATTTTGGATATACTCTTACCAGGAGGGCATCCTCTTCATTCCAAAGGAAGGTCAGTCCTAACTTGGCAGAAACTTTCAAATAGCTGTTGCTTCTCTCTATCAAGATTCCCATACGGCTGTAGGGCAACTGAATCCTGGGGAAAGATAATTCAGTAGGGGTAGGGAGAGAATACCCATTGAATATCCACATTGATACCCATTCTCACTCTCTTTGAGAATCTTCAACATGCGAAGGTGAGGAAATTAGTCAGAGCAATAACTAAATGCAGACAACACAAATTTGTAACATTTTGGCTGTTTTGACTGCTTCTTTGTGCACAAGCGGATCAGCCTTGCTTTCCCTTCTGTTCCTCTGCCTATCTGTGTTAACAGTGTTTTTGTAGGTAAAATGTTGGCATGTCTTCATTTGTATTATTCAAAAAAGTGCTGGGAGATTCTGTTTTGCAGGCAGTGTGCTTCAGGATATTGCTATTTACTCCTTGAAGCCCTTGATAATAAAGGGATAGCCTCTTCATGCTTTCTGTGACGAGAGCCATTCATGAAGATGTACTTAAGATAATCTCTATACTAGCTTGCTGTACATAGCTGCCATAACACACAGATCACTGTGGCATAGCTGTCCAAATATTTACGCAAACTTTTGTCCAGGTTTTGTACCCTTTACCAAAGTCAGTGCTACCACTGCTACATAGTTAGGAAGTTCCCAGACCAGCTCATTTAAAAAGAGCTCAGGTGCAAGCTGCAGTTACAGTGTGCTTAGTGTGCTTAACTGCAGTCTTCAGAGAAAGGACAAGAACAGTCAGAAATTCCTCACAGGGCTCCTGTTCTGGTAACATTAATGGAAAGCAGAAACTTAAAGGATGTAAAAGCCTAACACTTTGACTGAATCCAGCTTATATGTTCAATTGTATATGTACATACACAGTTGCAGCAGTGGGGCAGCATCTGGCTTATAGCTCATCTGAACAAAATGGACACAAGGATAATCTGCAGAAGTGGCACTTGGCTCAGTGTCAGGCCCTCTTATTTTAGTGGATGCCTCAGGTAGGACCTGAGTCCTCCAGCTGCCTGAGAGCGATATGAGATCAGATGAAGGAAAGGGGTGCTTGCTCAAAGAGCCTTCTGGGAGCAAGAGCAGTCATGGCAATTTCAGTTCATGTAGAAGATATGAACATACTGTTGGCCATTGACCAGGACGGATGTGCGGGTCAGTTCAACCACTGCTCCTTCCAGCTTCATGATGATGTGGGTGATGACGGTAGCATTTTCCACCATCGTACGCCTAATCTGGATGTTGAAATCTTCATAGGCAGATTTGCAGTTGGATGCAAAGATGTAATTGCAGACCCCAGGGAAGTAAAAGATGTCCCCGTCGAAGTTCTTGAAGTGGAAGTTACCCCATGTGCTGCACACACGGCCATTGTGAGAGGGGTTGCCAGCTGTGGATTGAAGATGAGCCATAAGCATTTTCTACAATTTGCTGTAGATACCCTCTGCTTAGTTGCTTAGATGAAGTATCTCACCAATGTTTTGAACAGATCGTTATTTCCCTTTCTTTACTGGAAATAGTGTGCATGATTTATCCCAGTATTACATATATACATTTTTTTTTCCAGCTTCATCATATTAACAAAACGCAGTCTGGGCATTGGGCTATGTTTAGATTATCCTTATTACTTGATTATCCTGATTACTTGATTACTTATTATTTTATGAGGCTAAGGCATCTTACACAACTTATGAATTTGTTCAGTTCACTCCATGTTCTACCTGTGCGATCAACAAATATACCCGTATCTGAGCCATGATATTTGTGGAACTTACCCTTTACTTTCAGCATGTTTTGCAGAGGTGGAATGATTGTCACTCCATGGGATTTGCTAGCCAGTGGAAGATCTGTGAGGGAAAAAACAGTGAAGTTTAATCGCATAAGAAGTCCTAAAGTATGGCTAGAGTTTGCTTAGTTTCTTAGTGATTAACATTTCCTAGTTCTAGTTACACCCTAGTGAGAATTTCCACAAGGTTTTGTTGATGTCTTTTAAACGGTGCTTTGTGTTCTGGCTTTCCATGTGTTTCACTAACAGCCAAATCCCAAAGACCATGCTCTTTGGCTGTAGTTCTGTTTTCCATCATTTGTTCAAGACTCCCATCTGATGCTGGCCCTGCTGATCTAAAATTAAAAGCAGCAATCTGATCCTTGGACCACTGTGTTGTAGAGAAAAAGCAGTGCTGATGTCTACATCAGAACCTTTGCCTCTCAGAACACTAAGAAACAGAAAGTTACTGAAGAATCTTAGAGGATAAGAAACCACAGCTATTATTTTTTTTTTCTGAAGCTTGTATCTTTCTCTGTGCTGAGACATGCAACTTTGCACAACCAACTGCAAGCAGATTTTTTTTTTAAAAAGCTGTTAAAATTGTGCAAAACTTTAATCATGTGCTTTTCATGCAAAGACTTCTATTTATAGGTTCCAGCCCTAAATTTTCTATGTCCAAATCCAATGTTTTTGTTTTAGATCCTGCTGTGAAGGGGATAGAATGCTTAGAGAATATGCTATGTATTTTCTTTACATGAGAGTTTGAGGACTTGCTGCAGTTTCTCCCTTGAAAGTATCAAAATTGTAGAATTTGATGATTTCCAAACTGTAGACTGTAGAATATCAGCCATTGACCTCTCCATTTAGACCAAAACATATCACTAAGACAAATACATGTTTTAGAAGGATGATTTAAGTCCAGATGTAAGGATTTTAAGGGAAAACACACATACTACCTTGACAATCTATTCCAATAATTAAATGCACTCATTAAATATTTTGAGATATACTTCCAGTTTGGGTTTACCACTGTTTTAATTGCCAGCTAGTGACTTCACAAATTGCAGGCTACAGCGCAGGCTACATGGTTAATTATTTCAGCCTGTCATCACTAATGCATGTAGCATGTAATATACCAGTTGGTGTTTTATTCTTCCACCCTTATTTTGCTGTGTACTGTTACTGTGTTCCAGTAAATGCCATAAAGCTGTTTTTTATGCATGATCATTTAGTGCTTAATCATTCTAATGCTTAAGGTAGTTACAGTTCTGTTATTCTCACTTGTGAGTGATGTGATCTTATTTACACAGAATAAAAAATGTATATTTTATTACCTCCTATCAGGTACCTTGGTGATATGTACATATACATACTCCCCTTCTGAAAATACACTTTTAGATAGAAGGTATGTACCTTTCATAAAGTTAAAGATTAGATAACGGTATCACATCAGTAGACCAGGTCTACTGGGCCAGATCTCAGAGGAAGTTCTCAGGGTAATTGCTGGGACTTGGATATATTGTACACAGGTTATCTCTCTCTCTCTCCCCCTCTTTTTTTTTGGGGGGGTGGGTAAAGGGAAAGTATGTTCTAGCCATTCTAGGAATATTCTTATATATCAATTTATTAATTTGGGACAAAATATTAGAAATATATCAGTATAAAATTACTTACGGTTTTGTCGCTGCAGGAAGGATAGAGAATCATAGTTCGATTGTGATTGTGGTTCATCACCCTCGGCTTGAACTGCATCAAGGAAAGTGGAAGAGGAAAATATTAATGTTCAATTTGCATGAGTTCCTTCATCATTTTTTCAATTATATTTGTTTAAACTTGCAACAGTCAGTATATTAAAAATTGGCAAAGCTATGTTCATGTACTGGAGGTCAGACTTACATCAGGACCTGTGCTACATGCAACCATGATGGCATTATACCACTCCTTGAGATATTTTTTTTCTGTAGGCTAATAAATTATTGCAAGTAAGCCATCAAAGATGTGCTAGTGAGAATTTGAGCAGATCCTTGTTCGATTATTGTCATAATAGCCCCTGGATGCCCTTATACACTTTTCAGATAAAAGACCTAATTTTCTGCGTTTTAAGATTGTTATATACTTTAACCATCAGTAAAACCCTTTGTCTATCCAAAGGGCTTTAAAAATAGGTCCATTTTTTACAGGAAGAACCCATTTTTGAACTAAAGGAGTGATCTCTGTCCTCTCTTACTGAAAGCCAAAGTTACTCTTTATTTTACAGTTTCAAGCACTTTTTATAATAAGCAGCAGAAGAAAATTAAACCCACAAGCCACACAGAAAGAAATAGACCTTTCCAATAGATACATTCGTGATTTTGCCCCAAAGCAAAACTTTCTGTTTCCAGTGGTGAAATCATTTTTCAGTCCATTCCACTGCAGCTTCAGAATAGGAATACACACAAAAACTGCAGGGCCCAGGAGGGCTTTTAATGCATGGCTTGTTGAGAGTTTGTCAGATACAGGGCGGGTTGCAGGGGAGGCCACACAAGCTGGCGAAAATCAAGACAGCAGGCTAACTGTCTGCTGCATCCCACAACAGGGCAGTCCATGGGTAGTGCCGCTAGAGGAGCTAATGATGAAATTAGAGCTGCAGGGAGCTCCATAAATCCCTTCCTTCTTGCACCAGCTGGGCATCTGCTGCTGGGGGGTTGGAAGGACACATTGTGTCCCTTCTGGAGATGTGAACCAGTCAGTGCTTCTGGGTTCCTCTCCTCCACTCCCTGTCCTCAGAGTGCTTTTTTCTTCTTTTTCTATGTATAGTATGGCTCCAACACTCTGCCTGGTGCCACATTCGCCCCATATTCCCATTTCCATTGCATGGTATGGTAACGCTACAGCTAGCCTTCTGATCGGCTGATCTTAGCACTAATTTTTAACATGTTAGTGTGGAATTACCTGGAAGTAGGAAAAAGTAAAATAATTCACTAGGATCTGTGCCTGAGATCAAAACACACTAAAAACTAACATTGTTGCCAGCTGAAACTAACAGGTGGAATATGAGTAAAAAAATTTCTACTCATCTGCGAGAATTGTGCCCTTTTATAATACTTAAGGCAAATCCATTTGTTTTCACTCCCTCAATAAACAAGCCTGTGCTATAATCTTCAGTACAATCTCATGTGTAAGGATAGATGAACTTTTAAAATCTGATGTCCAACATTTTTCAAGCAAAATCCCTACTGTATCATAAGCTGATAAAACAACAACAACAACAAAATCTTTAATAATGCAGACAGACTCCACTAGTTTGTTCTTTCTTAAACGCATTTTTGCACCTTTTGGTTTGTACATTTACAAGTGCTGTACTTTCAAATATGGACATTAAAAGGTAAATGCCAATCTTGAAGAAACATTGGTAGAAATATGAATTATTCCAGATTTCAAATGATGAAAATACATTAAGAGCATGGACTAGAATAAGAACTTTGAAGATACTTAATTTCCTCTTCTTAGGAAGGAAAGTATTTGTAACAGAAAATCAAACCTTGCATAAAAGTAAAAGGTTCATTAGCTCCACAAAGCCAAGAAAAAAGGTTGCAAACTCCGAAGCAGGTAATAAATTCTTTAAAACTTTAAAAATGCCAGGCAAATAAATCCTCCTACCTTTGATCTGAATGAAGCCAAGTGCTAGTATTGATATCCATAGTGGTATTCGTGTCCCACTACCTGTGCCCATCTTCTGGAAGTCCGGTAGAAACTACCGAACAACCTGCCTCTGAGAAAATACCTGTCTACTCCTGAGTTTTATATAGTGAGAGAGCAAGTTTTGGCTCAGTTCCCAGATTGTTTCACAAGGTTCTTAAAAGGTGGGGCTTCAGACGTTTTACTTCTCCTTTGCAGGTGCACAGGTAAATAAAGGATGCTCTGACTTCCCTAAGGTATTTGCACTCTAGGAGGAGTCTTCTTCCTACAAGTCCTTAAGATGAAATGTCAAGAGGTGAGCAGGAAGAATTTTTGCTCAGACTTAGTCCTCCAAAATTGCTAATATTATGGGATAAATATAATTTAAGGGACTTCTGAGCGACTTTTGAGTGGGACCTTGGAATGAATGGCTCCACTTTTTTTTTTATTTTCCTCCTTATGGTTAAAGATGACAACTTCTCAAAAACGAAACAAAACAAAACAAAACAAAACAAAACAAAACAAAACAAAACAAAACAAAACAAAACAAAACAAAAAAACAAAGAAGTTCCGTCTGATGCAGATTTTTAATGAGTTTGCACCTGTATATGTGGCTATTTTGCCTGTGAAAACAGAAAAGATCTAAGGCCATCTAAGGTCAACATTTATCCACAGGACTATGCAGTGAAAATCCTTCAGCATTGGAGAGTCAGTAATATGGACCCTTCCTTGAAGGTCCCTTCTTTTCATACGTGCAATTTCAGTGCTAGTTCAGCAGTTTCCCTTCTAAGTATACATGGTTTCACCATAACAAATGAGATCGATTCTATCTACGATTGGTGATTGCTTTTCCTAGAGACACAAAGACTAATTTACATGAATGTCCTTTGGAATGTTCATTATCTTAGGAACAATGAGACAGTGAAAAATGTTTTGTGAATATGTTAAAATACTAACTTAAAGCTACATTACTATAGTGAATTAAACTTTTAGTGTTTTAACCTGGGCTGTAGAGAAGCAGTCTTTCAGAAGGAGGATGGATTGAACAGCTCCTTCAGAGAAGAAGGTACTAAGATGTTTTCCATATTCACTGAGAACAGGAAAAGATGTAATTAGGTGTAAAACCAAGAATGACTTTTAGGTTAGACAATGGTGAAAAAAAATTCTTTTTACAGGTACGGTGAAGTACTCATATAGGTTGCCTGAGAAGACCGTCGAATTTCCATTACTGGTGGTTTTTAAGAACAGGTTATACAAACACCTGCCTGTAAGTGCAGTTGATAGTGCCCTGGGGCAGGGGAATGGACTAAATGGCCATTTCAGATTCCTTTGAACCCGATTTTCTATGATTTTTCTGAAAAATAATATGTATTCTCTCTGTTGGAGCAGTTATATTTGAAGAATGAACTTCAACATTAAGAAGACAGAAGTAAAAGGCACTTTTTTTTTTTTTTTTATGAGCTGTAGAGAGAAGCAAGAAGAGGTCCTGTCTTTCCTGAATATTTTAAAATTACAACTGGCTATTAGTATTCAAATAAAGCTGACATGACTAAACAAAATTGGAAGTGTTGAGGCAAAGAATTCGTCACTTTCAGTCGTGAGTACCTCTGGCAACTTCACTGACATATAAATCAATGTAGAATTAACCTTAGTATTGTCTGAATGAGGAAAAGAAGGTAACTACAAGATACTTGCATGTAAAGAAATATATGCAGTGCAAAGTTAAGATAAATGTTACCACTTCGGTTATTATCAAGGTACCAAGATGAAGAGCTGATAAAGAAAAATTTTGACAGAGGTAACTGGTGCATAGTTAAAGTCATTATGAAAGCGTAAGGTAAACTCAGCTGGTAACATACGTAAGTTTATTAAGTGATTCTGATGGAGTAATACAGGCTAGTGAGAGGAAAATATGCTTTATGAATCATTACATTGCTTACCTGAAAAATCAATTCATGTCAACAGTTGCTATGCTGTGGTTTCAAACACACAGGTTAACATTTCCTGCATGTTCTGGGAAGTACTATGACCTCTCAGAGTTCCCAGATTGGTCACTATTGATGATTCCCTTTGTATGGCCATCAAATTAGACTGAAATAGGTTTACGCTTAAACTTAACCCCTTTGACCTTTAAGGCACCATCAAAAGTGGTTCCATATATCTGCATTTTCTGTTGAAAGTCTCAAATCTCTTACGTGTCATGGATCACATTCTTACACTCCTAAATGGTTACTTCATTGATTAATCTTCTTGCCAAGTTAACTTTCATTATCTTGTATTGGATCTTTTCAGAAATGATTATGAAATATATCAAAATATATGAGACTTGTGAAAATAATTTCTAAATATTTATGATAAATTAATTCTGTAGTATCACTAATTATTCAAAGAAATACTTCCTCTTTAAGTTATATTTCATCTCCATTCACTCAAGAGACCTACACAGGCAACATGGAAGAGTATTTTTTAAATTGGTTTGGGGTAACATGTCCAGATTTGTGTGATTGTTTATGATCAAATCTGCGTACAGTCAACTGCATAAGCAGAAGTGTTAATAGATTAGTATAATTTATTGATGTGTGTTATTGTTTTTTTTTATCAGAAAAGATTAAAGATTCTGGCATTGCATTTGGTCTGAAAACCCTCACACTTCTTTCTTCTCACAGTTTTTCTTTCTTTTTCACATGATCGTGTCTCTACTCTCTGCATCTGCAGTATTAAATTGAATGAGACCATTTCAGTAGAAGAGCTGCGTTTTCAGATCCATTCTTTTTAATCCTGTATGATCAAATAATCCATGGTAATGACATTATTCATGCATTTTTCTTACGATTTCTGAAACTGATTCTTCAAAAGAAAAAATGAGACCATCGTATCTTATTTTCATACATCCTCTCTGTTGAATGCAAATAAATTTTCCTAGCAAATCTGGTTAGCTTTTGGTGCAATAATGATCTAAACCAGAGCCTCTATTTTTATTCTAACATACAGAATGATTGACTCATAGAGACATGCAGGTGGTAAGTGACCTCTGAAGGCATCTAGTCCAACCTCCCACTTAGAACAGGTTCAATTAAAACATGTTGCTCAGGGTCCTGTCCATTCAAGGTCTGAATAACTCTAGGGATGGAGATTCAACAATCTCTGCAGTCCTAGTCCAATATTTAACCACTTTCATGGTACATTTTTTCCCCCTATTGAGAGGGAACTTCTGTTTTTATAACTTCCCATTATCTCTTGTCTGAATCTGGCTCTCTTCTCTATACCCTCCTATATATTCTTGCATGAGATTGTGGTGTCCCACGTACAGGAGTTTACATTCGTCATTGTAGAACTTTGTGAAGTTCCTGTCAGCTTATTTATCCAGCTTTTCAAGGTGTCTGAATACCAGCGCCATTATCCAGCACTTTCACGTTCTCCCAATTAGTTATTGTTCCTGAACTTGCTGAGAGTGCACTCCATGCCATTGTCCAAGTCATTGAAAGAAGATATTAAAACAGTATTGGCCCCAGCCAATTCTAGAGGGATCATAGAGTCATGAAATGCTTTGGGTTGGAAGGAACCTTTAAAGATCATCTCGTTCCAACCCCACTGCCATGGGCAAGGACACCTTCCACTAGACCGGGTTGCCCAAAGCCCCATCCAGCCTGGCCTTGAACACTTTCAGGGATGGGGCATGCACAGCTTCTCTGGGCAACCTGTTCCAGTGCCTCACCACCCTCACAGTAAAGAATTTCTTGCTAGTATCTAATCTAAATCTATCCCCTTCTATTTTAAAACTAAAATGCCATATCATCTGTTGGATTTTGTGCCATTGATCACAACCCTTTAAGCCGGGCTGTTGAGCCACATTTGCATGCACCTTATTGTCCACTTATCCAGTGCAAATCTCACCATGTTGAGTATAAGGATACTATAGCAGCCTGTGTCCAATGCGTCAGAGAAAAGGGGACAGCAGTTTTCTATAAATATATGGTCAGACTGGAAGAAGAGTTTTTATTGACTTCATTTCTTTGCCTTTAACAACACACAAAAAGGCTGAAATTGCTAAACTTAAAATAGCTTCATTTTGGAGGGAATGAGGAAAACATTTGTAATCAGTTAGAAACTGTGGCACTTCCTCTGTGCCAGCCCTAAAATGCAAGTTAAGAATGATCTGTCTGCTGGACTCTTTTCTGTCTGGCCATTTGCCCACCCCAGAGGCAGAGTTCTAGGCCCAGAATTGGTGCTGGGACATTACGCTTTGAATTCTGCTGAAGAACCATTCCAACTGTCCCTAATTTTTTATCTGTGCAGATTCAAACATAAGCTTTAATCTGAAAATATCCAAGGGAGTGTGAGGGTACTGAGTTTCTATTCAAAAGTTGTTCATTAACTTTGCAGGTCTTCTTCTCTTAATTATGTGATGATGAACTACATTTCAAACAGTTGCAGTAGATATTTTATAGTATGATATGATATGGTCCATCTAAAGTAAAGGTAAGTTAAAGACTAAAATAGGGATAAAATTCTTTTATGTCCTTTGCGAGATCTCAGTAAAACCATACATTTGCTTCCAAATGCTTAGATAAAACTCATTGGACTGAAAATCAAACCACGTTAATAACTGGGATTTGAAACCCCTTTTCATTAACATGAGTAGTTTTCCTACATTACACTGCAGACTTTTCAGAACAGTTACTGTCTTTCGGTGTGTACATTCCAAAGGACCAAGCACAGAATGCTCTGACATTCACTGCAGCCTCTGTACCTTACTGTAAAATAGATAATGGGTAATATGGTTAGGGTCTATTTCTGTTTCTATTTCTATTATCTGTCCATTTCAAAGGTTGCAGTGTCATTTAGAAGAACCCAAGCAAAGTGGAACAAGGTAAATCAGGCATTGAAAGCTGCCTAGCTGCAACTTAAGACACTAGTTTACACCAGCATAACAAGGAAACAAAATACAGTGAGTATCTCCCATTTTATCTACCATTTTTTCTTTCAGCCACCAATTCAGCCACAGAAAATTTTAGAGTCCTGAGCTAGGAAATTCCTCCTGTTCAAGGTTAATAAAGAGACATTTTTAAGTATTACATTTCAAATATACCCACACTCTTATAGTAACAAAACTTCTTTTCTTGTGAAAGACCTGAAATGCCATGACTAATGTTAAGTGGGTCAAGCGGACAATAGTGTTAGTTTTAGCACAATAATGTGACATTACCACAAGTTCCCAGAGTAACCTTGCTGGTAACTGGTAGAGGTGTTTTTCCCATAATAAAACATTCAGAGGCTGAACACCATTGTTTTAGCCCCTCCCTTCCTTCACACCTTCTCTGTAAGTCCAATGCAAAATTTCAGGTTGTCACTCCCAGGATTTTTGCATACAGAACAACTCTTCTAGTGACAGCCTGCTTCTGCCAACTGGTTCTTCACTTCAGCTCTATCTGCAATTGATGCTGCTCTGCATTCTTCCCTTCCTCTTTTCTTCTTCCTCCAGTATCCTTTACCTTCCTCTTCTTGACATATCCGCTCTCCTTCTAGTTTTTGCTTGCAGTAGATTTGCCCTGCCTTCGTTCCTCCCCCACAATACAGGGAAAATGGAGAGAGATGTCTTTCAGGAGCTTGGGGGGTTGAGACTGGACATTAGGAAAAATATCTTTACTGTGACAGTGATCAAACACTGGAATAGGCTTCCTAGAGAGGTGGTTGATGCCCCATGGCTGTTAAAGTGCTCATGGCTGTTCAGTATTCAAGAGGCATTTGGGTAATGTCCTCAATGATACGTTTTAACTTTTGATTAGCCCTGAAGTGGTCAGGCAGTTGGACTTGATGATCTTCGAAGGTCCCTTCCAACTGAACTATCCTATTCCATTCTCTTCTATCCCATTCTCTTCTCTTCTCTTCTCTTCTCTTCTCTTCTCTTCTCTTCTCTTCTCTTCTCTTCTCTTCTCTTCTCTTCTCTTCTCTTCTCTTCTCTTCTCTACTCTTCTCTTCTCTTCTCTTCTCTTCTCTTCTCTTCTCTTCTCTTCTCTTCTCTTCTCTTCTCTTCTCTTCCATAGCAAACAGCTTAGCACTTGTGCTTCTTGCTCAAAGTTTAGACATCCTAATAGTTGTGATGAAATGCAGAAATGCTTCTTTAAAACAGGAGAAGGCAAAAAAATAGGTTATTTCTTATCCACAGGGACAAAGCACTTAGTGCCTTTTGTGGGCTTTTATTCTAAAATCAAGCCCATTTGTTGGCTTGGCTTGTTCCTTGAATCCATAACGCTGTTCAGAGTTCATGCCCATGAGTCTTTTATGGCAGGGTTTCCATGAAGATGCCAAGAATGCAGTTTTACTACTGTCTTTTACAATAGTTGTGGAAATTCTTGAGGAACTCTGTTAGGGCTGTTATTTAGTACTTGTTAGCATGGCATCAAAGTATTTGGATACCTCAGGAAATCTCTCACAGGCTATTTGCAGGCTGTTTGCTGGCATTTTTGGTGTTGCCTACCAGCTGTCCAAGAGCATGGAAGGTAAAGGACCCGAGCCACTCTTTAGATTGTTCTTTCAGGCTTGTGGATCCATGGTCTAAGATTGCAAAATCAATTGTTAAAAGTCAGAAAATGCAAGAATTTAGATCGCTTGTACAATTCTTCTCTGTTGTGCAAGTGCATTGTGATCCAGCCTTAAGTTTTGTGATAAAATATGCGCTATGTAATTGCACTTTTACAGAAGACCCTAGCACAGTTGAATCTCTGTGATTGCCACTTTCCAGTTAATAAACAGCAACACTGTATTTTGTTTATACCTACTCAGTAATGGACCAAATCTTGTTTACTGGTTCCTATTCACACCGTTATCTGGTAACAAAATGACTGGTTTCCTCAGTTAGGATTCTGTAGTGCTATCACTGTAGCAACTGATTGCTTCACAAATGATTATTACCAAATGTACATTTACAACTTAAGATCTTTCTTTTGGAGTATTTGGCATTAAATGCAATGCTATATGTTCAGAGCACGGCTCGCATTGGCTTTGACAGTAACTGAATGCTCAGCACTTCTACATATTCAGTCTCAGTGTTTCAAGCTGATCATTAAGAAAACAAAGAATATGCAGTTAAAAATCATAATTATAATTTGATAAAAATCTTTTAGCTATCATCACAAATGAAGTTTGTGGCACTCAAACAGCTTGATGATATTGTCCTTGCTCTTTTCAGCATTTCCCTCATTCAGTCACTTCAAATTAGAGTTCTGCAACAAAGAAACAAAGCAGAAAATCTCTTAGGCAATATTCTCCTTTTGTACTTAGGTTTAATTCTTTACCAGAAAGATCCCTGCAATGCACTGAGTGAGAGAAGGTTGAGTAGAAAGAAATAATGTGCCTCCTGCACCACGAGGAGTATGAACGCAGGTGCCAGAATAAGGTTGCCATGTTGCCTGAACACATCCAGGATATCTCTGTGTGTAAAGGGGATAAACACTTAATCCTCTTTATAGCTTGTAAACACAGACACCACAACCGTGCATACTGATGTTTGCAAGTGATAGACTAAAATATGCATCTACACACACATACTTGAGGACTTATTTACATTGTGCAGTGGTGCATGTTGCAGACATCCTTCTGCTAACAACAGCCAAGATAAATATATAATACAAAATTGTGATACGAAGTTGCAGCTAAGAGAATTCGCCTTTCCCTGAGGCACTGGCACTACAGCATTGTGCTTGGGATCTGAGCTGGTATCTCTAAACAGGGCTGTATGCTCACAGTGGCACTGCCAAAAGTCTGCTGAAAGCTGGACTCTGTTATGAAGCACCATTGTGTCCAAAAAAACAAAAATCAGTCTTTAGAAGCAGGCTCAATAGAAATAGAGAAATAAATGGTATGACTACCTCAAGAGATATCAATGGAATAACTAGCACAAAAGTGAGTCGGTGAAATGGACTGCTGAGCTGAGCAGCGCTATACCCTCAGAGGGACAATAGTGATGCTCAACCTCAAAGAAGTCTACATGTTGGAATGCTTTGGTGGACATCATTCTGCTTAATGACACTCAGATACATTTGTAATACTAGAAGGAGCAGACTGTGTAAGAAGTGGATATATAGATATGTATACCATTACCACTATATATACTTACATATGCATAATCCATATTGATACCTAGAATTGTACAATGCCTTCACAAAAGCTAAGGATTCCCACTTCCTTTGGGCTGGTCTTCAGATTTCATACTTTCTGTGAAATGCTTGTTTTTTTGCACTCATAACAATTCCTCCTTTCTTTTTACTCCCTAATAGCTTATTTTGGCAGCAGGATGTTAGGAGAATCTCAGACAGTGAGAATGCATTTGTCACTATTTCTCACTGGATTGTCAGCAACAATGTTGAGCCAGCAGTGTATTTGTAGGCTTGTTTGGCTAATTTTGTTGGTTACACTTTTCTTTTTTTTTTTTTGGGGGGGTGGTGGTGGTTGTGAGAAATATCTGAGGGTCTTGCCCTATGCCATCTTTGCAGTATATCAGAAATCGAGTCAGTTTCTACGTGGCGACATCTGTGTGCCACGTTCATTCCTCAACAGCCAACTGGTCTGCGGACAACCGTCACACTCATAACATCCTCTCATTCAGCATTGAATCCGGGTTCACCCTCCCTACAGCAAGTACACCCAGTGAAACAGAAACCCATGGAGAACTGCAGGATCTGATCACGTAATTGGAGGTTGTGTAATACCACGTACGCAGAAAGATGGCACATTATGGCTTCAGATAGCCTGCAGCCATTATTCATATAGGCAGTACTTTCCCAGTGAATCTGAGTAAGTTAAGGAGAATTTCTCAAGAGAAATCCTTATGTCCCTGGGGTATGTGTTGTAACATCATAGGCTGTGGTTTTTCAATATATTCTCTAAATACGCATCACGGAGGTGACTAATTGGTGTGCATGTTTTGCTAAGGCAAGCTCTCAGCATGCTTATCATTTTGGAATGTCAAAGTATGACATAAAACAAAAATGCTGTCAAACTTGAACAGCTAGACTTGTACTATATTGAACATTAAATATGTCAGTGGATGAATTGTCTATTGACCTTTTTTATAGCCATTTTTTTGTTTTATTGTTCAGAAAACTATGAAAATCCTTATCTGCTTTGATTCGTTGCTGCAAGTGACTGAAAACTGGTGTTCCATGTTCATGTTTCGTACAGCAGAACAGCAATGAGTGAAATTGCTTCCTGTGACCTTAAATGCCTGACAAAGTTATGGATTCTGCTCTTTTCTATTCTCATAAGCAGACAAATTTAATCAATGGCAGCCTGTCAAGCAGTTGTTCTTCTGTAGGAGTAGGCTGGTGTGAGCTGGTAGTGATTGCTATAGCCATTGTCTAATTTTCACAGAGCTTATCTTCAAACTCTGCAGCTCCTTTGAATACTAAAAGTATTTCTGACTGAATGAAGGCAGAGTCTGCATTATTGGTAATAAAGCGAACTGAGAGAACCCCACATAGTCTTCAGAGCTGAAGCAGGGCTTGGTGAGATGCTGATTAGGATAGTAAGAGTGAATTACAAACTGTTTATAGTCACCCTAGAAGTCGAAATAGCAGTATTTCTAGATTCTCTGGAGAGTGTCAAATTCACCTAGTTTTCATAAGAAAATACTTAATTTCTAGAGGATAGATTTGCCTTTTCATTTGATTCTCCAGGTTCTCAAACACTTGGTTTTCTTCCATATCTCATCTGTCTGTTGATACAGTAGTCATTGTGGTAAGGTGAAATATGTGGAATTTTTTTTGTCTGTTTTATCTTCCTGATACTTTTGTCCTATATTGTGTTATCTTAAGACTCACTGTGTGTGTAGTTAATTCTGATACATGCTTGTGGAGTGGAACCATTATACAGGTACAGAACAGAAGAGCTATGATTCCTTTTGTACGATACGACAAGCATATTTATCTCTTGTTTATATTGCCCTACAGCTGGCTTTAGGGAAACATCCCTCTATCAGCTGTTCTTGTGCTTTCTGTACTTTTTTTCCTTCTTCTTACAATACGGTATGTGATAGAACAACTGTAATTTCTGCTAGAATGTATTTAATTTCTTCACTGCAATATATTATTTGTACATGCTTCAATTTCATGACTGAAGTAGTAGATACTGCTTATTGCTGAAAGCACTAAACTCTGTTGAATAATTTAAAATAACTCTGTGGAAGTAAGTTTTTGACTGCTGACTCAAAGTAAGCTCAACACTATTATCCTTCCCCATCTTAATGAAACGGTAAGGTTGCTACTACGTTTCTGGAAATCTTTCTGCACACTGCAAATAAAAAATGCTGTATTAGAGCAAATAAGACAAGCAGCAATACATCAAATGCAGATCTTAACTGACAATACCTTAGAATTTCTATGCAGTGGATGTCAAACAGATCTGAAGAAAGCTTGCCTACAATGGAATTTACTAGAAATTCATGGAAATGGCTGCAAAACAGACTTAGGTAAGAGACTGACTTTTTTGGGCACTGAAAGTGAATTAGGGTTTTTTATAAAGTTTATTTCAGATTAATATTGACACAAAGGGTTGTCTTCCGTTATTAGCTTTATCAACCCAATAACATTTTTGATAGAGAAAATGAGGAGTCATTTTTTCTGTCTTTACAAGAAGGAAAAAATAAGTTAGTCTACTACAGTCCCCAGAAAGAAATGGAAAATATTGCTGTATTTTTCATAGTAGACAGTGAGCTCTTAAGCTTTCTGAAACAATCACAATCCAGAAAGCTGTCCATCTTCATATTCTCTTTCTGTCCAACAAGAAGAGAAACAGGAAAAGTAAGTTTGCTTTTATGGTGTGGATCTTGCAGTTTTGGAACTCCTTTGTATGCTCATTTGTTCTCTCTGAATCATTCCTGCAAACAGGTGGGGAGTGCTTTCTTTTCTTACAGTTTTTGGATTGAATTCAAGACTCCAGGAAACTCAAATCTCCTGTGCTGGTCTACTCTCAAAGTAGTTCAGCATAACTCAGTGGAGCTGCACAGAAGTAAACCTGAAGCATGTGAGTTGCATGCTCTTTCAGTGATATTCAAAACAGCTTCTAATATGTTTCAAGACTCAAAGATTTAAAGCCATCAGAGATCCTTGTGATATTTTTGTTGAATCAGACCAGCTCTATAACTCAGACTAAACTCTCATACACTTCTTATCCTGTATTTTTTCATGTAACTTACCAATTTACATTTGATTTAGGGCAAATCATTTAGGCCAATGTCCCCTTTTGACTCAGAAATTCCCAACGGCAGAGAATTTTCTCCATCTGTTGATAAGCTATTGAAGGCAGGTCTGATCAAGACAAAATACTGCCTGTAGGTGAAAATAGTGAAAGAAGCCATTCACTATGTTGAGAGTCATTTGGGTTGCATGTAACCAGAGGCATTTAGAATACGTTGGAGATGTACAATGGTTACTTCAGCATATTCTTTTAGGATTTGTGGTATATTCAACTTTGCTGTAACCACTGCCTAGCAAAAGGCTTAAATGATTTTGTGTTTTGTCTTACAATTTGTAAAACAGTCCAGTGGATAACCACTGTGCTATTTATGCAGATTATGGCCTGAAGCTCCATCAAGCTAGATCCTGATTTGAAGCAGCTCATCTCGGCTCACATGAATTCATTGTATTTGCACTCATTAAACTAGCTGAGGAAATCCAAAGTGTTTTCTTTCTGTGATCACTTCCCCAGATATTATCTAGTAGTTCCAAGCTGAACTTATAAATATTAACAGGAGTTCATAATGCAAATTCTGTACATTCTCTGTACTACAACATTATAATAGCTTAGATTGTCAGGTAACATAAACAGGTTTCAGAGTATCTAACCTATAAAATCTTCTGATAGTTGATTAAACTTTATCCACCAAATGATTCTTTTGCAGACAGTCACAAAGCTT
Source organism: Chauna torquata (assembly GCA_013399475.1). Classification (NCBI taxonomy): domain Eukaryota; kingdom Metazoa; phylum Chordata; class Aves; order Anseriformes; family Anhimidae; genus Chauna; species Chauna torquata. The sequence continues at coordinate 147,962 of VXAL01007846.1, read as the reverse complement.
ACTATATGTTGTTCCCAAAGCAAAAAGCAGAACCTTTGCTCAGCTTGCCCTCGAGTCTATAGGAAGTAATGATTATGTCTTTGTTGCCCAACCCATTAAACCTAGTGGTCCTGGGAGATGATCCACCTTGATAATAGCAATCTACTTTGACAGTCTGCTTTTCTATGAGAGAACCAAGGGGAAAATTCCACGGGCTCGTAATGAGTCTTTTTAACTTCTTATCTGCAAAAGGTTTTTTTGGGATGTGTGTTGTGTGTTAAATAAAAACAGATTTACAGAGTTGGCGTCTTGCTCAGAAGTTTAAAAATTAGAGACATTGAAGGAATGGTGATTTGTGCTGGTTCCCACCTTGGAAAATAAAGGGATAGGATACAGACACCTGAGAAACCTGGTCAGAGCCAGAATTGTAAATGAATAGGTAAATAAATAGGTCTAAGGACACTTCCCTTATGTAAAGAACATGACTGTTTCACGCTTTACAGTTCCAACACATAAGATTAGTCAGGAAAAATCCCATTAAAATCTTAAATACACAACAAGCCCTAGACACTGTCTAGGGCAGTGTATATGTTCAGTATTTAATAACCCAGGATGGCAGGTTAAGTGCTAAGAAAGGGTGGAGGCCAGAGCTTATGGCACTGATGAATATTTTAAGTGCGCACAGTCTGGGTGCTCAAGTTCAATCACTCTTCCATTTGACATTGCCTGAAAACAAGGCACTTAGATTTCACAGCCACATTTCATAGTGTGAAAAACATGTTTGTTGAAACCCTGGAAATCTGAAACAATGCTTTTGTTGGCAGCCTTCTTGACACATACAGATTCAAACCACGGAAGAAATGGTGTGATACACTGTTTTGGAGAAACAGCTCCAAATAAAGATCTCCTCTGCATTGTTTCATCCCCAAAACCACAAAGAACAAAAGTATACTTGATGGAAGCGCTGCCTTAGAACATGCCCTGTCAGGCATTCTGAGAATTTTCCTGTGTCTCTGTCATGGGAATTTTGGGAGGGAAGGGAGGAAAAGTGGAAGGAAGTATCTTGTAGAATGCTAATGTTGCATCTTAAGCTCTGGCCATGCTCACAAAATATTTGCGTATGGCATACTGTTTCTTGAGGGTACTGCAGCACTGGTTAAGATAAGCTAAAAGAACACCTTCTGGAAATGCAGTTGAGACGACCAAAATGATCTGAAGGTGTTATGAACAGGCCTCTTTGTTCATATATTTCTACTGTAACCTGCAAGTAACAAGGTATACCCTCACAATTAATAACGCATGCAGAGAGTTACGCAGTTATCCAGCTTATTGGCAATTGCTCCTCATGTCCCCAGTGCTTTGGGTCTCATTAATATATCATTGACTGCTTTATTTGAGGATAACCATAAGTCTGATAGTCATTTCTGACACTCTACTGTTACCAGCAGGAAATGTAATCATGGTAGGGACCACTGGTAGTTCCAGATTGAAGTCTAATTTGCTATTTTTTCTAACATGGATGATGAAGCTGCAGAATAAGTAGCTAGTAGCTTGCATACATAAGAACCTGTGGTAGTGCTTTGGAAGCATAAGAGCCTCAAATCTATTCAATGGTTAACAGGGAATAACTGAATGGAACTTAATATGATGCTATTTTACTAACATGCTGACTGGAAATTATACCAAAATCTATGCCACCTTCCTGGTTGATTTTTGGTACCTAATTCCCTCTGCAATTCCTAAGTTGCTTTTACCAACCCAAAACCAACTGCTCAAATGATTTCTATGTTCTGGTCTTAATTTTAGGTATTTTTCCAGTTTATCTGGATAATTTTGATGCCAGTTCTTTTTTTCCAATGATCCTGTTGTCCATCCAAGGTTGGTGTCATCAAGAAATACCATTATCCAAATCATGAATGAAACACTGAATGGAACTATGTCCAGAACAAATACCAATTTACAAGTTTGTACAAAGAACTATAATGAATTGATATCAAAAAGGACCACTAGCCCTAAACTTCTAAGATAAGTGTTCTGGCTTNAAATAATTAATTTATAGAGTTCCTGTCTTAGCAATTTCCCATTCTGATAGCTATTAGTGGAAAATCTGCTGTTTGAGTACATAAGTATTTTCCGTTGGGGTGAAGGGGAGATTCTTATCATGACAGTATTTTAAAACAAAATATGTAGTAAGTAAACAGCCATAGAGAATGCACAGAGCTGCCAAAAAGTTGTTCTCTCTGGTGCTGAAACACTAAAGAAACAACTTCGAGCCAAGCATCTGTGAAAACAAAGACCTGTCTATTCAAACCATTATCTAGAAGAAAAAGAACAATAGCAAAGAATACCATTTGGTGGTTGGTTTCCACTCAGAAGTGTATGTTTAATAATGAGCTGTGCTGTGTAGATGAGTAGCTGAAAGGAAATTTCTCATGTTCTGGAAGAAAAAAGTACAGCACTCACACTTCATTTTACCCTAGATAAATACCAGACTTTCTCTTGATAGTAACCATGTAGCTTGACCATATAGGTTTCAAATCTGGAATTCTTCCTCAGCCAAAATTTCACTGAAGTACTACAAGGTTAAATCCAATTGTTTCTGCTATCATTGCAAAATAAATAAATAAATGAATAAAACAAACAAACAAACAAAATTTTACTTGAAGGCGTTTCCTGGTAAATCTAATGCAAATAGAAGAATCATTTATTCCTAGTTTTGTGCTATGGAGCTTTAAGGAGGTTAAATAAACAGAGCTGAAGGTAAGAGTCAGCCAGTGTACATGTTGAGCATGTCAATTTACATTTGGCTTCTTTTATGCAATATGAGAGACAAATGGTATTGTCTCTGTTACAGGTATTTGGAAATGACCTTGAACATCAGTATGAGCTTTTTTCTTGACTGACTAAACAGGGAGCAACACATCTGAAAGGAGATGTTCTGGTTGATAGCTATGAAGTGGTGCAGCAACAGCAGGAAATAAACAGAGCCCTTGGAAATCGGTCTTGCCACTGCACTCACCCCATGTTCTCTCCATAATTATATTCACTTGCAGATCAACACCTTTCACTCAGGAAATTTAACTCTACTTTGAAACAAAAAACAGTGGTCAGGCCAAGACCCAGATTGTGAAGTGTACTGAGCATGAGACGTTGTTCAAGCATCCAGGGATGAAGTTAGGAAAGCTAAAGCCCAAATGGAATTGAATCTGGCTAGGCATATAAAAGACAACAAGAAGGGCTTCTGTAAGTGCATCGGTGACAAAAGGAAGACTAGGGAAAATGTTGGCTGATTGCTGAATGACCTGATTACACAGGACATGGAAAAGGCTGAAGCACTGAATGCTTTCTTTGCCTTAGTCTTTAATAGGAAGACTGGACTTCAGGAATCGCAGATCCCAGAGACCAGAGGGAAAGACTGGAGGAAGGTACGCCCTCATTGGAAGACAATTAGGTCACAGAATACTTAAGCAAACTGGACATATGTAAGTCCATGGGCCCTGATGGGATGCATGCACAAGTGCTAAAGGAGCTGGCAGAGGTGGTTGTGAGGCCACTCTCTATTATCTTTTCTCAATTGTGGCAGCTGGAAGAAGTGCCTGAAGACTGGAGGCAAGCAAATGTCACTCCTGTCTTCAAAAAGGGCAAGGAGGACCCAGGGAACTACAGGCCAGTCAGCCTCACCTCTGTCCCTGGGAAGGTGATGGAGCAGATAATCCTGGAAACCATTTTCAGGCACATGAATGCACAAGTAAGTCACCAGGAGTAGTCAGCATGGATTCACCATGGGAAAGTCATGCCTGACCAACTTGATAAACTTCTTCGATGAAATGACTGACCTGGTAGATGAGGGGAGAGCAGTAGATACTGTCTTCCTGGACTTGAGTAAGGCTTTTGACGCTGTCCCCTGTAAGATCCTCACAGAGAAGCTGTTGAAGTATGGGCTGGATGAGCAGACAGTGAGGTGGACTGAAAACTGGCTGAATGGCTGGGCCCAGAGGGTAGTGGTCAGTGGTGCAAGGTCTAGTTGGAGGCCAGTAACTAGCAGTGTACCCTAGGGGTCAATACTGGGTCCAGTCCTATTTAACATCTTCATTAAAGATCTGAGTGATGGAGGAGAATGTACCCTCAGCAAAGTTTCAGATGACACAACACTGGGAGGAATGGCTCATACACTAGAGGGTCTTGCTGCCATCCAGAGGGACCCTGACAGATAGGCTGGACAAATGGGCTGACAGGAACCTCATGAAGTTCAACAAGGAGAAGTGCAGAGTCCTGCACCTGGGGAGGAACAACCCCAGGCACCAGCACATGCTGGGGGGCACCCAGCTGGAAAGCAGCTCTGCAGAAAGGGACCTGGGGTCCTGGCAGACACCAAGCTGAACATGAGACAGCAGTGCATCCTTGCTGCAAAGAAGGCTAATGGTATCCTGGGCTGCATTAAGAGGAGTGTTGCCAGTAGGTAAAGAGAGGTGATCCTTCCCCTCTGCTCAGCACTGGTGAGGCTGCACCTGGAGTACTGTGTCCAGTTCTGGGCCCCCAGTATCAAAGATACATTGACATACCAGAGAGATTCTAGTGAAAGGCCACCAAGATGATGAAGGGACTGGAACATCTCTCCTATGAGGGAAGGCTGAGAGAGCTGGGACTCTTCAACCTAGAGAAGACAAGGATCAGGGCCGATCTTATTGATGTCTACAAGTACCTGAAGGGAAGATGGAGCCAGGCTCTTTTCAGCGGTGTCCAGTGAAAGGACAAGAGGCAATGGGCACAAACTGAAACACAGAAGGTTGTGTCTGAACATAAGGAAACACTTTTGTACTGTAAGGGTGACTGAACACTGGCACAAGTTGCCCAGCGTGGCAGTGGAGTTTCCTCCTTGGAGATCTTCAAAAGCTGTCTGGACATTGTGTTGTGTAACTAGCTCTAAGTGGCCCTGCTTGAGCAGGGGTTGGACCAGATGACCTCCAGTGGTCCCTTCCAACCTTATCCATTCTGTCATTCTGTGATTATTCTATCTTTGTAGTAAAACCTACTGCTGAAAGAATAGAACATATTGGGCCCGTAGTCCTTGTAATTAATTATATCAAATATCTGTGTAATTATCCTGTGACTTCTGAAACATACTCCTTCCGTGGCACAAAAGAAAAAAAGGCAATTTTTCTAGTTAGTAGGCTCAGAAAATGAGGGAGGAGGGTTTTGACACTTCTCACTATAAAGCATTTCATTTTCAAATACCACTTATGAAGTGAATTCTGCATTCACATAAACATAGTGATTGACATTTGTGGCTAGAAGCACTTATTCCAACAATTATTTGTTTCAATGAAGAGCTGCCAGGTTGCCTATTTCTCTCTAACATCTTCAGGAATTATAGAGTATTTGTCTACATGTATTTGTTTAAGTCTCCGTACTTGTTCTTCTCAGAAATGGCTTTTCATATGTACAAAAATAACACCTAACCAACCACAGAAAAATTCTAGGTTACATCACTAATTCCTGGGAAAACAGGTAAAAGCATTGCTGTCCTTTCCACACTATTATGCCATCTAGGGATTATATAGGAGAGTCATGTTTAATGCTGTTTGAGAGGCAAACAGAATTCACCGGTAAGATCCATCTGGAACCAAAGAGAGGAGCCCAACAGAGATTTCCAAGGCAAAAGGTGAATTGCCTGAGAGTGCTGCATCACTACACTCGATTAAGGATAGAGATGCTGGAGTACTTAATGCTTGCAGTGAGGTACCTCAGTCTCTTACAGCATGTAGCAACCTGCAATGCAAAAGACTGGAAGGAGAGCTCTGGTCTCCCAGAGGGTGAGGCAACAAGAAGGGCTGCTTGGACTCACATTAGTCATGCAAATCTCTTGCTAGAGTAGGAGAAAATCACCTTTGTCTCAAAAAGATGGAGGGAAAACACAAAACCTTAGAGAAAAGGAACTTCCCACATCTAATTTCTCATATGGACAGGTGGGATGGAAGTTGTTTTTTTCTGCAGGACTCTTACAGTTCCTGTTTTCATCTGCTGTTTGACTGACAATTAGCTAGCTGAATCAAGGAAGGTAGTGCCCCAGACCAGCTAACACTGTCTTTTTCTGCCAGCTCAGGCCCTCTGGCTCCTTTGTGAAATTGTTTCCTGTGACATTTGGTAATCTCATTTACTATCCTGGTAACCAGCCCTCCAGAGGCACTTGACCACTCTGCAGCTAGCAAGGCAAGAGGCTGCTTGAGAAAGAAACCTTTGAAAAGCTGCCGTCTCTGAGACCATTGCAGCCTCTGCTGAATTTTTACAGAGAGTGACTTTGAGGAACTCCTGCTGACAATATTTAATTTGGTTTTTAACTGAGTAACCATATAGCCTTTAAAAATGAGATAAAGGTATTTTTAACTTAGGTAAGTCTTTTGGAAAGAATGAAAAAAGCCCCCGTCAAAGGAAAACACACACACACAAAAAAAACCAAACCCATAAAGTAAGTCAAACTAGGACTTGAAGTAAAGTTCATTCTAACTTGCATGCTAATCCTGGCCAAGTAACTGTTGAGCAGCTCAGATTTGTTATGAATGGACATAAATCCATTGACTTTGTTTTACAAGCACATAGAACTAGGTTTACATTTAGCCTATTCTGTAGAGGGGAATGATTATTATATCAGCATACAGACAATTTTTAAACCATTCAAAGAATTATAATGCTTTAGGATAAATAGGAAATCTTCCTTTTAACCCAAATTCAGTGGATGTCAACCCTACCTATAAAAAACCTGTATTTCTAATATGTGATCTCCCTAAACTGGGGATCACATTGGACACCTAAGTAAGGTTTCGGGACAAAGGTTGTTCGACATTTTGGTCTCATACTTAGGCCTTTGAAGTATTTAAGGCTAAACAATGATTCTAGCAGAGTATTTCTTGCTTTCTATCCATGAAAAGTGAATTTAAGCCAATGAGAATATCTCTAAACCTGTGACAGTCCTGTAATCTGTTAATACTGCTCGGGTATAAATTGTCCCTTAACGCCTGAAATTCGACATGAAAAGTTTCTATATAAATATTTACATCAAATATCATAGGAAGCCATTGTCTGGAAGCACTTGTCCAGAAAATTTCTGTGCTGTTACCAAAAATAAATGGAGACAAATTCTTGAGTACTGTAAACTAGCCCTACTTACTTCACTCTAGCTCTACCGGTTTAGTTTAGTTATGTGTGGTCCACGAAGTACTGTAACAAAGGTGCACACAGCCCCTACAGCTAGCCTTTAGAAGCGATGCTAAAGTAGGGTTCTCTGCCGTCTACTGTGGCAATTCAAATGTACACCAGAACATTAACACTGAAATTGTGGTTTATGTCTTCCCAAAGCCTGAGAAAGTTTGGATCTGGATCACAGTCTTTTCTCTTACTTCTGGTTACAGACTGGGCTTTGCTTGTTCCACATTGATGGCAGGCAAATGTCTGTTATTTTATAATACATCTCAGATTATGTGTCTAGTAAAAGTGAAGTGTTAGGAACTCAGGAAAGATGGCCCACTACAGGAACAATGAATCGAGAAATATACGAGAGGAAAAAGCTGGGTGACCTACTGCCAATCTTGGAGTAAGTTGATGTGGAAGGAAGTATGAGAGATATATAGACATATAGAAGCATGAAGAGATATATGGAAGTATGAAGAGATAGACAGCAGCTGAACTGCTGTCCTTCCTGTATCATTCTCAAGACAAAACTCTGCTCTGCTAGATGTGTAATTATAAGGCAAAAGACTCCTTGCTGCCACAAAGGTCTTGAAACCGAAGAACAAAACAACAGACAGCAAAGCAGGCTGTAGACGGCACACATATAATAGTCTAGAGGAAACTAGATAGTGGTCTTTGAAATAAGTGCAAATGTCAGAATCTGCTGAAGCAGGGTATAGTGCAACTGTTCCCTGGAATATACACATAGAACTCTTTGAGTAAATATTAGCAAAGAATTACCACAGATGTTTATCCAGGACCAATGAAAATGGATATGTATGTGAAATCAGCTGATCTGCTCAGCCATTATACACCTGTTCTCTTGGAGACATTCCTTCGGTTGGAAGGAGCAAGTGCAAGACTGAAATGCTGAAACACCCTGCCACAGCCTGTTCCGCCAGGCTCACAGCATTGCATAAGACCCTCATAAAAAGAGAAACTCGTGAAACTGCGTGCAAAATGAGAACACCCTGCAGGAAAAAAGTCTGCTCCCACTGAACATTTACCTCCGAGATGTGACTGTTAAGGCTGGGACTGGGTCAATGAGGGAAATGGGTTGCATTTTAAACCTTTTTACCCTCCAGTTATTTGTGTTCAGTCAGTCACCTACAGCTAATGTTTCTCCTTTTTTCTCTCTCTCTCTCTAGTGACAGGCCTGAGCTAGACAAGACACATACTATTTGTAGAAATGGCTCTTCAATGAATGAGGAGGTCCTCATAATCTCTTGAAAGCAAATTTGACAGTGCCACACAGATCACCAGTTCCCAACCAGTGTGCTATGCAAGAGTAAAGATGAGATTTGGAGCAGAGAACAGTCTCATCTGAAACATTTCTGGGCTTCTTAGTTTGGGCTGAGAGGTTGACCCCAGGTCTCCAGGCATCTCTGCTGCAGTGAGGTGGCAGAGCTTGGAGGAGAAGGGAGAGTGTTGGGCTGAGGGGAAGATGTCTGGGACATGAGAAGGAGGAAGGAAGCAGTGATTGGGTTGATAATACTAGGAAGAAAAAGAACATAGCAGCAATGAAAAAGGCTGGGAACTAGCTGTTTTTATATTGGGCGTGCGAGGTGATGTGATTTAACCAAGGTAATCGAAGCAGCTAGTTTTTTTTAACCTGTAGTGGGATTCTCTGATATGTCTTCAAACAGTTAGCTAAAATGTCAGGTAACGAAAGGATTGAAAACTTACAATGAAAATGAAATTGCTGGATTTCCTTGTAAGGTCATTTGAAGAGACGTGAACGTGTGTTTTGCTGGCTTAATGCTTTTGGTTTGTGCCAAACTGGTGAAAATCCTTTGGAGAAGCTCTGAACAAACCACTGAAAAGCTCTTGGATCTTACAGGGAAGCATCTGAAACAACTGGAACAGTACAGAGTTCAGATCAAGTAAAAACAGCAGCACATGAATTTTATTATTATCAATTTAAAGACTTGCAGGTTGGAACGCCATGAGCACCACACACATGTGGAGTGAAGTTTAGTTCCTCCCTAAAACAACTCACACTCTGAATAGATGCAAATACTGAGAAAGAGCAGTGATATAGCTCATTCTTTGCCATCAAGTATGTCTGCAATGGAAATTTGGAGAGACTGCAGTTCTGCTAGTGTGGTAACAGCTATTAGTTCATACCATTTCCGAGGTTTCCTCTCCTCACTGACACCCTACTCCTTCCCCCACATTATGAAGGAAGGCAAAGTTCCTGTGTTACAGAGGTTTTTACGATTCATTTCTAAAGCTTGGTGAATTACTAATGCTTAAGCAGGGTGGTCTAACTCCAAAAGAATTCATGCCCTTCATAAGTACATGTCTTCATACTTTGCAAAATCACAGATCTTTGGCTAGCAATCAACTACATTTCTTATCTACCTGACATTGCTATTCGGCTGGTTGCCTTCTGGAAACTAGGCATAAGCATTTCATGTTACATTTGTGCGTTCTTTTCTGGAGCCCAGTTTCAAAGCATATTTCTCATTAGAAAAAAAAAAAAATTGGATATTTCAGAATACAGTACACAGGACAATGTTTAGAGTTCTCAGTATGTAATGTACCTTACAAATGTAGCAGTCAAGAATTGGCACATATTTAAGCTCATCTACCCTCTACCCCTCTTCCCCTGTTTTTCTTCATGGCCCCCACATCAGATCTCAAGATATCTTCAGACAATACTTTTCATTCCCCGCAGTCCAGAATTTTCATGACAGTTACTCTTGACAGAGTCTTAGCACAGCTAACTTTGGTTTGACTCCTGCACTCAGCTCTTTCAGACTCAATGACTTTGTTCACCAGTGATCCGTCAGCTGTCATAATACCATTTGATAGTAAAGATTAAATATGAGAATGGCTTATAAAGAAATAACTCACATCCACCTTTACACAAAGATATAGTCAGAGGTCACCAATTAACCATATAGGATCCTTGTTCTGCTCAGTGGCTTCCGGAAATGAAGTTATAACAGTTGTAGGTTTAAGAGAACCTGCTCCATGTCAGCCCAGGTTTTTATCCTCCTATTAATCCTGTGCATGTACAGATGGGTGGTGGATCATACACAGATCTCTGGGAGGAAGCAGAGCATCTCCAAGTGTTTCATCCCTTTGGAAATTTACACCAATTATGCCTCCCCATATAATGCTCCATGGAATGAAAAGATGCATAAAACTTAACAGATGTAACGCACTCCAGTTTAACTATGTCTGAAGTTCCTATGTCTCAGAATTAGAGTCTTAGCCAGCACTTCCCCTGGCTTTTCAGATTCAAAGCCCAAAGCTATTGGATAAAATAGTGTTACCTTTTCAAGGATGCCGGGCTGTGCTGTATTTGTGTACTCACTGTGCAGAGGAGCAGAAGCAATACTTCAGCCTATTGCCTGGGACAGCATCTAGTGATGGGTTGCTGCTGGTTGTGGACCTCACCCATAGCAGCTCCTCGTCTGGGCCAGCTGTCTGGATTTTGTGTGTATAGCCAGGAAGAAGGGATCACCAGTAGCAGGAAGAGAAAAAGCAGAAAAAATCTTGAAGCATGCAAGCCCTCTACTGAACAGCTGTTTTTGCTGATGTACTAAAACATGGCCAGAGGATTTTGGCACAGACAGTGTTATTTTCTGGATCTCTTAAAAGATAGAAGTTACGCTGCCTACCAGCTATAGCTATTGCTTCTGAATTTTGGGAATAAGCTGATTATTTGGTCATTTGTGTGTTAGAATAGCAGCCAGAACTAGAAGAAATATTAAGCCATGGCTGCATGGACACTTCATAGATAATTATGATGGGATGCAGTATATGCTTTGAACATACAGAATAAAGGTGTCAAAATAAGTTACTATGGCTCTACATACTTTATATCCTAATATAATTATACTTGTTACCATATTTAGGCCTAACATCTTCTACTACTACCTGTTCTTCAGAAAACATGTAAACCATTTTTTAATAGCTAATAAAACAAAAGCAAACTCATTCACATTTCCTTTTTATACACTAATGCATTAGGAAGTAGAGCTCATATTCTCCGACTGGCCAATACAAATGTTAGGGGTGTATGGAAATGTAAACAGAGAAGTACTTTCCTTTAAAAAGAACTCGGGAAAGATATAACAAAAGTAAAGTACACATATACAAAACCTATAAATGATATAATAAAGGGCTTGTGTTAGGTACATGTATACCAGAAGAAAGCAAGCCAGAAGACCATAAAAAGAAAATGGGACTTACTCACTTACAAGGAAAAAGGAAATATGGTCAAATGAGGCTGCAATGAGGAGACTCCAAAATATCAAAAGGGACTTCCTGTCCTTCAGAAAGATGTTGAAGGGATCGGGACCGCATGTAGTGTTTTCCTCTCTTCTCCCAACTGGGGACTGGGACCCCAGAAGAAGGAGATGAATGGATCAGGTGAATGACTGGCTGCATGATTGGTGCCATGCTCACAGTTTGGGGTTCTGTGATCTTGGACACACCTTTGAGAGACTGGGGATGTTGACACCGGATGGGGTGCACCTGACCAGGTGGGGCAAGAATGTTCTGGGCAGCAAGCTGGCTGGGCTTATTAGCAGAACTTTAAACCAAATTCAGTGGGGGAAGGGGATGTAACTCTGGGTAATGGAAGAGAACCTGGGAACACCATCACTTTAGGAAACAACAGGGAAGTACTTGTGAATTGTCCCAAAAGAATTAGGGAGGGCTCCTCTGAAAAGGTGGTGCGACCAATAGCCCAGCTGAAATGCCTCTACACCAATGCATGCAGCATGGGAGACAAGCAGAAGGAAATGGAAACCATGGTGCAATTAGACAACTATGACCTAATTCCTATCACAGAAACATGGTGGGATAAATCACACAACTGGAACACTGGAATAGAGGGCTACAAGCTTTTCAGAAGAGATAAGCAGGGAAGGAGGGGTGGAGGTGTTGCCCTCTACGTTAAGAAATGGATAGATTGCGAAGACTTGCTTCTGAGAAACAGCCATGGACAGGCTGAGAGCTTGTGGGTAAAAGTTAATGACCGGACCAATAAAGGACAGCTTGTGGCTGGGGTCCACTACAGACCACCTGATCAAGGGGAGCCTGTTGATGAGGTCTTCCTGCTTCAGCCACAACAAGCATTGCACTTGCAATGCTTCTGATGGGGGATTTCAACCACCCGGATGTCTGCTAGGAAAACAACACAGCAGGCTGTAAGTAATCCAGGAGACTCCTGGAGTGCATCTAGGATAGCTTCCTGGTCCAGGTATTAGACAAATGAACCAGAGGAGAAGCATTACTGGACCTGGCGCTCACCAATGCAGATGAACTCAGTAAAGAGGTTAAGATTGGAGGCAGTCTGGGCTGCAGTGACCATGTCCTGGTTGAGTTTGTGATCTTGAGGAGTATGGGCCTGGCAAAGAGCAAAGTCAGGACCCTGGACTTCCAAAGAGCAAAATTCCAGCTGTTTAAAGACCTAGTGGATAAGATCCCCTGGAACACTGTCTTTAGGGACAAAGGAGCTGAACGGAGCTGAACATAGCTGGCAACTCTTTAAGGATGCTTTTCTTAGAGTGCAAGAGCTCTCCATCCCCATGTGTAAGAAATCAAGCTGGGAAGGCAGGAAACCGACACAGCTAAGCCAGGTCACTCTGATGGAGAGCGACTTTTTACATGGGCAGATAGTGATAGGACAAGGAGGAGTGGCTTTAAACTAAAAGATAGGAGATTTAGATCAGATGTTAGGAGGAAATTCTTTACTCAGAGGGTGGTGAGGCACTGGTACAGGTTGCCCAGAGGAGTGGTGGATGCCCCATCCCTGGAAGTGTTCAAGGCCAGGTTGGATGAGTCCATGGGCAACCTGACCTAGTGTGAGGTGTCCCTGCCCATGGCAGGGGGGTTGGAACTAGATGAGCTTTGAGGTTCCTTCCAACCCAAGCCATTCTATAATTCTATGAAAACAATTGTCATTAGTTGAGAAAACATCAAGCAGAAAGTTGCCTGGCTTAAAATAAATCAGAAAACAGAAATTTATATATCTTTAAAGAAAAAATACAGACAGAGGAAAGAAAAGGGATAAAAGAAGCAGAAATATAGCTTAATTTGAAATAAATTCCTTTGGGAACAAAGTTAATGGAAATGGCTTGTGAAAGACACTATTTTTATGTTAACATGAAACAAAGAAAAACTAAAATTGAGTATGTAAAAATAATGTACAGGAGCAAAGATGATAGTTATAATTATGGTTCTTTTTTCTTTCTAGACATGCAAAATCTCCCATTCCTCCACCCCTTTCATCTAATCATTTTTGAAGTATATATTTTTTACATTTTTTTCACATTCTTTACTATCAAAAAGTCAAGCAATCACATGCAAGTGCTTCTCCAAATGCCCACTACTGGTATTGCTAACTGTAGTGCTGTGTAGCGTTAAAAATGGACTTCATCACCCACTTGGAACTTACATGTCTTCACCTACTGCTCATTTCATGTTCAACATTTCAGTGTCCTTCTAACTCCATCAAATTCCTTGTCTTTACTTTTGAGTTAGAGCAGGTGTTGCTCAAGGAAGCATTTAGACTCAGAGAATCTCTGAAAGTCTCCTTTATAGGTTCAAGAGAATGAATGTTCATAGCCAAGCCAAGCCACAGAGACAAGCCATAGCTAAGTCAAGCCATGGAGTTTTCCCCCCATCAGTGGAATATACCATTTTTGCACTGGGATACAAATACTTATTTCCTTTGAAGTCAGGAAACTCCGTCACTCACTATCTGAAAATGAACACTGAACCAGGAACCTCACAGAAGCCTACCCTCTCCCATTGAGTGAAAGATGCTGCTTCAGTGACCTCAACAAGATCATTGTTTTCATGACAGCTGGTCAAGGTAGGTGCTATAGGTTGTTTTCCAGACATTGTAGAAAAATGTGTTATCCTGTGTTCACCTCTGTGACACTTTTCCCTTAAACCTCTGTTCATTTTAAAGTAGGAACCTCTTCTGTAAGAAAACTTGTACAGTGAGTAGAAAATGTTATGGAAAATCACCTGTTCACTGGATATGTAACAAAGACATATAAGGGGTGTCAAATAAACGTCTTCAGTGCATACTCCTCCCATTCCTTTCAGAAGTTTTTGAAAATGAGAATGGAAAAAACTTCATTTTTCTTTTTTTCTTGATTTTTTTTTCTTTTCATTTCCTTTAGAGTGCTTTTTTTTTTTTAAGTGAATTACCACTTATTCAAAAAGCCATATTTTTACTTTAAAACTGAATTCAATGGGATGTCCTTTGATTACAGTATTATATATTATATCTAGAAAAGTAAAAGAAGTATATATTTTTTCCTGCTGTCATCTATTTTATGTCTTTTGACCATGTCCCTGGTCCTGAGATAATGTCTGATGATATGTCTGTGGGAAATTACCAGGGTGAGAAAGGAGCTTTAGCTCTTTGAAATGAATGTAGTCGAATTTGTGTTACACCCTCTGCGATCTGATAACAGCAAATTTAACACGCAAACCTTTGCAGAGATATATACATGCAGGTAATCCATTTATTTCCAGACTTGAACAAATATTGACAGAAGAAACACCATACTTGTGGGTAATGCCCCACCACACTGATGACAGATCAGAGTCCTAACTAGAGCTTGTGTGTGGAAATACTGTACTTACAGGGCTTAGCTCCATTTTTCCAGCAGTGTAATGAGTTTATTTCCTTTTACATTAAAATTTATCAAGTCAAAGGAATGGCAATGAGTTTCCTGGGGCAGATGTTAGATGTTACTTCTGAGTGCTCTTGCAATGGTGTTTGCTACAGAAATGGTAGCTTTAGGTGTAGCTATACTTCATGTTCCAGTCAGATTTTACGTGGGCCAAATGGCCTCCTAGGGGTGCATCCCTCCACTCGTAATAGAGCAGGAACACGAAACCTTAAATCCAGGTGCTGGATATAAGAGACTCTGTTAAGTGAATTTGGATCTCTGGGTTTTTCACTTCCTGCATGTAATACCTGATTCCATTTTGGGTAGCATGATGTAGGTTAGGCATGAGAAGTTTTTTTAGAACAACGTAAACCAGAATACAGATAAAATCCCTTCTGTAAACAACTTTTTGGGAAATTACCCATCCAGTTTTACAGATGTTAGAGTTTTTGACATGATGTCTGTACTAAAAATATCCTACATTTTAGAATGACTATCATCACATTGTTGCTATGTAGAGAGAAGTTTAAAAATGTAAGAGTAGTCTTTTTGTAGTTGCAATGGTCTGAAGATAGATGTAGGGCAAAGTTTGCAGGGATAGATGGAAAAAGGATGAAAATTCTTAGGCTGGATAATTCTCTCTTTGGTTGGAAGAAGACCTGCAGCTTTCTAAGTTGCATAAAATAACCTTCTCGTTCCAATCTGATTCTTTAGCCTGGAGGTCCAGACAGAAAAAAGGATGTTGAGTCTGAGATGTATCACAGAAGTTCAACAGAGAGGAAAACTGTTCTTTTTTTAGAAGAGAAACCATCCTCCCACATATTCACAAAAACTCCTTCCTCAGTATATATCTTGCATACCTGCTTGATGAGGAACCACAGGCTTCAGTGCATCTGGCTCTTCAAAGAGTATTTTGTAGGTGTGATGCCAATGTGCAGCTATACATTCAGCATACCACTTCTCAAAGCACGGGCCTCTCTAAGTCTCTTGCAGAGTGTCTCTAAGTTCCCAGATTATTATTGGTATAAGGGCTGCTACTAGATGAACTGGTCAGGAACCTTTTGTCAGGATAATTTTTCTAAAAAGATCTTTCTAGTAACCTGCCACTGCAAAAAGCCAGCTCCCCCTATCCTCTCTGACCAAAACAAGCAGCTCTCCAACTGCTTGCTTGGAAGGTTCTCTTTTTTTTACCTGCAGAGAACCTTAAGGTCAGTACCAGCAAAGAAAGACATTACAGGTTGATACCCCTCCCTCCCAATTTTTTTCATCCAGATTTGGGGTGAAAATTTTCTCCAAGCACATTATACTTTTTTTTAATCAGAAAGGCAAGTCTGGTTTTAATTTATTTCTAATTATGTTCCATAGCTTGCCAAAGTGAAGCTACAACCGTACCTTTTGTGAGAAGGTGGACCAGCATTTCTACGTGTTTGGGTGGATCTGAAGGCTTATGTCCTCCTGATGCCCTTGGCTCAGGACTGCTAAAGGAAGTCTGTGAAGGAAAGTCTTCTCTTATCACTTGGCATTTCTGACTTGTTAATCTGATTTCAAAGAAAAATTGTTTATAGGAGTTCCTGGTTCAGATCCTCTTCCTTGCTGAAGTTGATGTCAAAGCATGCACAACAGTAACTGGATGAGCAAGTCAAGCTTGCTGCCTTCAGATCCAGATATGCTAGCAATTTACTGATTTAGTAGTTAATAACCAGAGAAATAACAACCCATGCAAAGTTATTGGGTCAGACAATCTGGCTTCCTCCTAGTCTTATGCCAAACAACAAGTCTAGGTGATGTTCAAACTCTGTGTCAATGATTTTCTTTATCTGATGCCCTTGGCTAGATGAGCTGATAAAAAACAAAAACAAAACAGTGTGTGTTTTCTCCCATTCAGCTCCCCTCCCCTTTATTTCCCATTGCTGCTTACACAGTTTTATTACCCATACTGTCTCTCTTTTGCAGCATGGTCTGACTGGGCAAGCGATATGGTAAAAGAGAAGTATATCACAGGCTATTTGTGCGTTTTGGCCTCTTCCAGGTAGCAAGGCAGGAGTATCATCAGTAACAATCTTCACTCAGACACATCAGAGAAAAGACCTGCTTGGGAAAACTGTGTTGAGAGGGGAGAATCTACACTGTACGCTTCGAAGGACCAAATGGTTATAGTTAGAGATACGTGGTGATGAGGCCACACCTTGGGAGTACAGTCAACATTTTCCAGATGTTTTCCTTGTGCGCCAAATCAGGCTGCAATTCAGTTTTTCAAAGTCTGTATTCCTGGCAAAACTTAACATGTATTACAGGAAATACACACCTGTGGTCACAAAAAGAAGATAAAGCTTTCATAAATGTTTTGCATGTTTTTTTTCTTTTTTTTTCTTTTTTCTTCTTAACCAGTTAAATGAGATGGTCTCCTTAAAGCTTTGTTTTTAAAGACTTGTGTAAGAGAGAGAAGCCTTGGGAAAGTCAGTAAAAGGACTCTTACTTATTTAATCCATAATGATAAGGTGAAGCCTTTAGGGACTCTGTCCAAGCAGTCAGTAAGAATTTTTGCATTGATACCCCTGGGGATCCCTATCAGCAGACAGCTCCCATTCCTCAGGGTTAACAGGGAGGTGGAAATATTATGGGAGACCACAGGGTCTGTTGCCAGCACTCGGAGCACCTGAGGTCAGTTGGTCAGTGCGTCTGTGCCCATGGCCAATGACAAGCCATATTCCTCTATGGTAATGCTGACTACACATCAGTTCCCCACAGAAAAAAAACTTGTGACCCTGGAGGTGGGCCACTTGCATCCTGTTGGCACAGTCCACAGTCAGGGTTGTTTCATTTTGGCTTCTTTCCCTTGGAGAAACAAGGAGCAGCTGTGCAGGAAGTGAGAAATGCCCACACCACCTAATGCTTCTTCCTGCACAAACAAATGGTGAGCTGCTCAGCCTGGTTAAGGGCATGCACAGTAGGGCTGGAGTCAATTCTACTCATGTGCATGACCACTGGACACCAAATGAGGGCTGCCACAACTTGTGGGCAGTCTGGAGACATCCCATGGCTGAGATCTGACCTCCACTGCTGCCGATATTGCAGAGGCCTGTGAATATCAACTCGCCATGTCCATCTCTTGGGCAGCAGCCCCACAGAGCAAATAAAAAGGGGGCTGCTTTTCTTGCCCAAAAACTTCAAGAGGTTTATTTTTCGGAGTTAGTTCCAGTTTTCTACCAACATATCAAAAAAAAATAAAAATCAGTCACTGAAGAGTTTTTATCTTTAATTCCTTTATAAAAAGCTTTTAAGTCCTTTTCCACTGATTACTTTAAAATGAGCTGTATGTGGGTTTGTTCCTTTATCTCTTCGTTCATTTGCCACTAAAATTTATTAGAACTTTCAAAAAGGACAATGAAACTCCTGTGCCACATCACTATGCCAACACTGAGCAGAAAGGTAATGGGATATAAAACCAAAATTACAAGAGAAAAAAATGAAAGTAAAAGAACCTCTCTCATCTTATTATATTTGTCCTAAAGAGGGAAAGAAGGGTTTGGAGATGGGGGAAGGAAGGAAAAGAAGTCAAAGGAGGAAACAAAAATCTGATCATTTGAAATATTCAAAAGAATATTTCCTGAGTATGCTTGAATGAATGAAAATATGTTGGACTTCAGTATAAAACAATTTCAGATGTCTAAATTTTGCCTCTGTGTGCGTGTATGTACAGAACTGTAGAGATGACTATAAAAAAAAGTAAAGTATTTGGCTTTAGAAAATCAGAATCTAATGTGAGATGCCAAGTTTTAGCTGTGTGATAATTACAGGGGAGAGTGAAATTAGTTTGTGGTTAGTAGCTTAGTGGGTAGTAATGGTGATAGGATGACGGTTGGACTAGATGATCTTGAAGGTCCTTTCCAACCTTGTGATTCTGTGATTCTGTGTGAAGGCATCATCCAAACAATCTCTGGCTGCCAAAGCTACTTTCCTCTGGAGCAGACTGGCCATATTCATTTTGGGAAGTTCTTGACCTGGATTTCCTCTGGGCCCCTTGTGAGGTTTCTGTGGCCCTAAGACATAGTAATTCTCTGTTTGGTTTGGGCCTTTTTCGGTCTAAAATGCACAAATCAATGAGGGGGTAGCCAAAGAGTTGAGTTGCGAATCTTGGGCCTGGCACTAGGACATTTGATGATTCAAGGCCTGGTTGGGCTAAAGAGCCATGTAGAGCATAGTAAGTTGGTCCTAACATGAGCACCTCCATTCTGCCTTGGGAGGGAAACTCCCAAAGGGAGGTATCCCTCTAATCCAGGCTTCACCCAGAGTAGAGTTAGTTTGTTTCTGAAAAGAGCCTGGGAGTAAGCTGGCATACATGCAGTGTGAGCGAGTGATCCAAACTATGTCTCAGGAGTAAATATGGGGGTGTAGAAACTTGTCTAGATTTCTCGTGAGGGAAGACCTAGTGTCTAAGTTCTCATGTTCACAGCACCAGGGATTTGGAAAAATTTGAAAATATGTTTTTTCAGCATTAACTTTATTTATTTGTTTCTGCTCTGACTTCTCCGGCAAACTGTCCACCTGCCAATTCTTGTTGGCCTGCAGAGCCCTATTAGTCTTTAGGTTGAACAGTAGTTGAGGACTTTTCAAAGCCAAGGGTGGATTTTATCCAGGTAACAAACATACTGTGCCATTAAAAGCACTCTTCTTTATTGCAGTATCTCTCTACCTGGAAATCCCCATTTCTTTTTGGTCCAAGTATGAGCAAATATTTGAAGCAACAAGGAAATGAAATCCTACAGATTCTTACGGCAACTTGTTACTCTGACAAAAATATAGCATTGGTTAGTAATGAAACATACACTTCCTTACTCATAAAAGGTTGTGTAGTTTTCATTAAGTGCATGAGACACAAGGTAACAAACGGGGAGATGTTTTGTGAGATCCAATTTTCTTTACAGTGCATGTACCTGTAGATTTTTCTAGCAGCTGTAGATGTGGAAGAACATACCAACTCAATAATGCAGCAGTTTTCTAAACAGTAGGTTTTCATTCACAGCTTCCCCTCTACTAAGACTTCAGTTTTCTTCTTTTGTTTCTGAGCTTGAGTTCCCTTCTTTAACTTACCTGCAAGTTGATCTGAAAATAACAGTTCTGGGGAGACATATTTTTCTTTAATAAGAATGTTCATTTTACTACTTTGTTTTAATTTCAAGTTTGGGGTGCTTGCAAAGTTTATGCCTGACAGTAGATTTCAGGCATTATTTCAGTGTGATGCAAGTGAACTAACCCAAGATGATATATGTGAACAAAGGATTTAAGACCTAACTGAAACACGCATGGGCTTTTTAAAGCTCAAGCTACTGCATTTTGGTGGAAGATTGCTTGATCTGATCCTTATGAGACCATTAAATTTCACATAGAGATGGGAATCCTGTCTTTGTTTTATGTGACTGGCTTTTCTGACAGTACTGCAGATTGTTATGATTCTGAGAGCAAGTATGTTGCCTTGTCAGTAACACATCAGATGTTGTCATAGAGTGGTTATGTGGAGTTCATGAGATCTTTTTCTGTAAAGAAGATTGAAAATATAGATAAGGAAAAAAAAACAACTGGTGAAAAGTAAAGTTATAGATTTTTAAAATGTGATTTCCTCCTTTTTAAAGCACATTTATGAGAGTCAATCTAAATGAAAACCACACATTTTATTCAAAACAGAACTCAAAGCATTAGTGGCCAGCTGAAGGTTTTCTCTCATATCGTAAAGTGAGATACAATTTGCTAAATATTTATGATAATAGAAAAGGCAGATCTACAAAAAAGATAGAATTCAGAAAGACATTCTTTGCTCGGTTATATGGACAATGCATACGTCTTCAGTTACGTTAAGTAAGATATATACATCTTATACTTCAGAGTATCTGCTAGTTTTTAATTGACAGGAATCAGGTAGAAACAGTGTGATTGAGCCATTTTTTACTTGGTTATCTGGGATATTTTGAGACAAGGATGTTGAATTTGTTAGACCACTATAGCATCTCCTATGAACCTAACACTGCAAGTTTTTATTTACACCGAAGAATGGAAAAAGATACTTCAAATTCTTTTTTTCCCTGTAATATTTTTTTCCCTGTAATATTAAAATGGAAACAACAGGCTTAAAGAATAGAACATTCTATTTTCTTACATTATCGGTGTAAGAGAAGGAAAAGCAATTGCTTGTCAGCTTGCTTTCCATCGACTGTTTGTAATTTCATTTAGTGAGTTTTATTGATTTAGATTTAATTTATTTATGTTTTCATGGTATAATTATAATAGACCATGGATACTATTGCAGTTCTGTCAGGGACTACAAAAGAGGTTTCCCAAAGTGTAAATGGAGTGGACTTGTACTTGTCATGAGGACTGAAACTCAGGAGATTATCAGCACCAAGCCATTTTTCCTTGATATAAGTGCCCAAGTCAAAGTGGATTTCGGAGCCTGTGGAAACTCACTGGAAGGTATTTGGTGCTTGTACAGAAGTTAGACAGCAGGGTTCTTCCTCTTGCTGAACCCTCTAGGTGTCATAAAAGTATAAATATTAAGCAGCAATGATTTAAATTTGGTATGCATCTTAGCAAGTGTGTTGGAAGGACATCAAATGTTACTATTCTGAAAAAAAGGTAGTGCCTATTCGTGCTTCAAGAATGCTCCTTTATAATCTTTGGCAAATGAACTAAATATAAATACCTTCTGACGTATCTGTTTAAGTACTCTGTACTTTTGAGCCGAACTAACAATAACTTGGGCTCAGAAATGTAGGTTGTCATTGTCTACACCGCTTGAAAACAGGAGCTGTAATTTTCCATGGATTCTGTTGACACTGCGTCAGAATAGATTGGATTTGTATGGTTTACACACCATTTTATGGTTATAGATGATGCATCATGGTCCATTTTTCCTTTGCATTTTTGTACATTCTTGTGCCCTCTCTCTTTTCCAAATAGGGCTGAAAATGGATCCTGTTATCACTCAAGAAAACTACTTGACTCATTAGCAGGGAATTGTTACTTGAAATTGAGACCAAATGCTTCATCCCTTGGCACTTTATTGTCTTTTTACATCTGGGAGCACTGGGGACTGTAAGACACAGCCTGATTTTAAACATCCTTCCTGAGACCCTGGAAGTGGGATTCAGTTGACTGAATATAGTGCCACTGAATACAGCCTTGTGACCCTTTAAATGGTCCAAGATACTGACAGGCATGAACAGGGAACTTATTCCCGTCTACAACAGTAGCCACAGGCAATAGCAGATCCTTGCGAAGGGCATTGGGTGCCTGTGTTCATGTAGCTATATCCCACTTTTGCTGCTGCTAGGGGAGAATAGCAGGATTCTGAGTCTGATGTCATAAATGTTCCCCTGGAGGAACTTGCTTCCCTCCACTGGCTTTAGAGTACACATGTTCTTCCAACTCAGGAGCTTGAGTTGCAGCTCTGAAGATGAATTTTTTGACTGTTCACTGCTGCTGTGGAGCTGACCAGCTGGGAGAAGACAACAAACTTAGAACTTCCTGATGGCTACCGCTGTGCAACCAGGCCAACCACTCCATTGCTTTAGCCTTCAGCAATGGCTCACTTTGTCCCTCTGTCCCACTGACAGTGGGAGAAGAATTCAAACCTCTGGAATGGGGAGGTGAAAGAGGGATTGAATGGGTTGTTTGCTTTTGTCTTACTTTAGTATCACCTGTATTAATTTACCACTACAAGGGTTATTAAGCCAGGTTGTGTGACTTCCAGTCAGGCAATGAGCTCAAAATCCACCTGAAATTCTCTAAAAAGAAGAGAATTTTGCTTGCCTAGCATCTTTATGCCAGCATTGCTTCCCTGCTTGCATAAAGATGCTATTGTAAAAATCTGTTGATTGAGTACTTCTCTCAGGTTCTCAAGAGTAGCAGTGTGATCTTCTGCATACAGTTTGAGCAACATACTTAAAAATCTGAGCTCCAAGGCAGTAGCCTTGGAAACCTGGAAATTAGGTCATTCTATATGACCATATAAAGAGTTGCCTTTCTGTGAGGCTGTCAGCAATGCTGTGGGCTGAAGGTAGTTGCCCTATTAGGAAGCTATTGGACTATGGCGTATGTTGCACTGTACCACGTAGCAGTCAGATGGTAAATGACAGCCAACAGAACTAAGGCTCAGAGTTGCCTCAGTGTTGGGAAATAAGATTTTACATTTCAGTATTAATTCTTAAAGCCATTCAGTACCTGTTGTACTTCGTTATCAGGATAAACCTGTGTAACATGAGATTATCCAATTCACATTTGGAAAATATGAAAAAAACAAATAAACAAATCATTTGTTTATATCTCAATTACACCAGCTAGGTGAACTAACCTTTTAAATTTATTACTACATTGGTCTTGTGTATGACACACTTAACCAGTTGATACAATGAACTCCTTTGCATATGCATACATCATGGAACAGGAAATTGATTTCCAGCCTGCTGAAGTGACTTCGTAAAGACTGGAGCTGTCAAATCCCCACTCTTTTTTTTACTATTATATTTGCATAATTCTATGTTTAAAAGCATTTTAAAGGGCTTGAAATTGAAACAAAACATTTCTAATACAAACACACAGGATGTTTTAATCAACTGAAAGATCTTGGTTTTGGTTTAAAAAATAATTTCAGAAAGAAAATAATTTGCATGCTGTGACTGGCTCTTGATTTGCATCTTATAACTGGCTCTTGTAAGATACCTAAAAGTCTGAGCTCCATTCACCGCCTTGGAAACCTGGAAATTAGGTCATTCTACATGACCATATAAAGATTTAGCTTTCTGTGAGGCTGTTAGCAGTGTTGTGGTTTGAAGGCAGTTGCCCTAATAAGAAGCCATTGGCCTACAGCATAGTTTGCACTGTACCAGTAGCAGTCAGAAGTTGGTAAATGAGAGTCAACGCAACTAAGGCTCAGAGCTGCATTGTTTTCTCCGACTTAAAGCGTTAGCAGCTAGATGACAACAGATGACAACATTTGTATGGAAGTTTTGGTGGTGGTTTTTTTTGTTTTGTTTTGTTTTTTGTTTGTTTTGGTTTTTTTTGTTTGTTTGTTTTAGTTTTTGTTTTTTTGACTGGACTTTACTAGGATGCTCGTAACTGTTGGCTGAATGCCTTGGATGGATTCAGTCTCCCAGTGTCTTTATGAGAAAAAGCAGCGAACATCTATTTTAATTAATAGACCAAAAACCCCACAAAACTCTAGTAAAACACTGAAGATTTAGGTACCTAAGAGTTGTAGAAGATCAAAGCAAAAGACTTGCCAGAAGTCCTACAAGAATACAGATATGAAACCAACAGTCATCTCAGTTAGATCTCCAACGTAAATCTAGTGCTGACTGGTAGCCATTCTGGAAATAAAATTTCAGTTAAAATGTGAAATACTTCATTCACTGTGTTCATTTTTCTTCAGCTAAACTGGAGGAGTTGGCTGCCAGCTTAATCACACAAAGCTCAGTGTTCAGAAAACACATTCAGCTTAGCTAAATCAAAATCTCATCTGAGGCTATGCGGCAATTGAAAATCAGTGGAACTACAGTTGTTTATGAGAAATTAGACCCTGATCTCAAAATATCACACTGCCTTTCCAAGGCAACAATATCAAATCATGATTAGCAGAATTACTCTGAGCAGTAGCCATAGTTTAAAACAGGGTTAAAACAGCTTTTTCTGAAGGTCGAAGAGGGCCACAGAATTCTCCAGTTACCTTTAAGTAAACTGCACCTACAATATCTTTAGACTCTATAATGCATAGCATCGCCTTTGTGCTAGATATCCTATTGACTCTGTGTGACTCATATTTTATGACCTCACTAAGGAGATAACACCTTCATTTGATAAAAGGCTACATCAATTAAGAAAAGCCCTACTGTCTGATAACCTGATTAAGAACTGAGTACTCAGGGTGGTGTTGTGGGACCTTTCATTTCTAATCACATCTGGCTTCTTGCTGAGCAGCTTTGTGGAACTATCCAGCCTTTGGCAAACTTGCGTATGAAAGATGCTTATTGCACCCAAAGATAAATTATTCTTTATTTGTTCACTTTCCTTCAAGGTGGGGCCCATCTGCTAATAGGGATCAGTTTTCTAAAGATTTGGTATCGGAAGGTTCATTTTCCATTTGAGTACCCTTAGGGCTTTTGCATTTTTAGCATCTTTAGAAGTCAAAAAAGGAAGAAAAAAAAACTAGTGCAGAAACTTCAGTTTTAAGATCACAGATATACATGCATGTTTTTAAGTTCTCTGACCAGAAATGTCAGTAATTTGTACAAAATTTGAGAAAAAAATCTCAAATCTAGAAGTGGAAGCAAGATTTTCATTGTTTATCTGATTCAGTAACTGTAGATTGTAAAATACATTGGTTATTCCCACAACGAGGCCAAACCCTTCACTTTGTGAAACTGTTGTCACATGCCATTATCACAAAGTAATGGAAAATTTGAAACATATTGTGAGACATACTATTAAGGTTTATGTTCCTTTTTTCCAAGGGTGGAAACATCTGTGGAGAAAATGCTATGTAGTTTACTTCATTGTTTCATTCTCCTTCCTTTGTTGCTCCCCTTCAGATGTCTAATCTTTGAATCAGTGTTGAACTTTTACTAACATGGCCCTTAACAAAGCACCAGTGTAGGTAGGAGATGTGTCCCTTTTTTCTGCTTCAGTTTAAGCAAGAAAAATTTCTGATAGCACTAGTGTAGATAGCAGTGAGGTTTTGCTCCTTGGTAACCAGCAGTGTTTTGTGATGACAGCACGACCTCAAGGCAGCTCTGGAAGCCATTGGTGGAGCATTGGGACTCATACTCAGGATAAACCTGCCTCCACCCTGTCTGACAACATGTGGGCAAAAGAGAAAGCACCATGCTACCATTTTATTGTTGCTGTTTTGAAGGTTCAAACCCATCTGTTTCAAATCTGTTTCTGAGCTTGCTTTTGCTGTTGGGATGGCTCCAGTTTTACNGTCATCTGAGACGCGGTTTAGAGAGTTTTTCCTTTGATAGTGACCTTTTACAACTATTTTATAAGCAAATACACAGCAACCCCCCTCTTAGTCAAAGACTTTGTTCAGCTGAGCCCCTCCCAGGACCTCCCCATTTCACTCCGAGTCCCTTTGTCCCTACTTAGAGGAAGTGTTGGCTAGGTCATGTCCTTCAACTAAATCAGAGTCTTCTTTTTTCTCTCTGGTCCCTTTCATATTTTCAGGTTTCCTGAACCAAATATGTGATTCCAAGAAGTAACGTGTGGGTGGAAGATACCTGCAGACATCCAAAACTAGAATAGCTTCTTGCACAAAATCTGCCTTAGTTGACTCACTGAACAC
>VXAL01007846.1:0-120336 GCA_013399475.1 Chauna torquata | reverse complement strand
GCCTTTTGCTGGACTTGGTCCAATAGCTCTATATGTCTCTTATACTGGGGAGCTCAGGACTGGACACAGCACCCCGAATGTGCCTCACCAGTGCTGAGTAGAGAGGAAGNATTCTGAGACAATGGACAAATGCAGACTAGTAATCAAAAGCTAATGAGACAGCTTACAAGGGGTTTATTACCCCTGCTGCATGGGAGTACCACCCACTGCTGGGCAGAAGCAAAACAGAAACTGGAATCAAACCCAGGATATCAATATAAGATCTGAGGCACAAGTACTATAAGGATAGGCCCCACCCAGGTTTGTACCAGGATGCAAGGACATATGGCAAGAAGACAGCCTGGTGAAGTTACGACCAGGCATCTTTGAGATTATATTAATCATATCATATTATATTATTTCATAAATAGATAGGTACATATAAATATGTACACATACATGTACAAGCAGAGGCATGGAGGAATGTACTGGCATATCCGTAAAGAAGAGGAAGACTTCCCCGATTAGCCTGGACACAGTGGTAAATTAGTAGTCTGGTAGTGGTGAGAAATCCTTCAGATATACCGTGGGTCTGTATGGATCCCAAAGTGCTTATTAGTGCATCAAAAAGCAATCATTAGCCATTACTGGTGGAGGATGTACTATTTGGCTTACCCAGGGTGAAGTGTCCACAGAGGGTTGTGGCACAGTAAGTTGGATAAGGCATCCATGGCATACCTTTCACTTTTTATCAGCTGTGGGACATAAACCAAATCCCAGAAATGTTCCATTGCAAACTGAACTAGGAATATTGCAGACATAAAGAATCTCTATTTCTGAAGTAAACAGCAGGGCAATGTACATTTATATTCAAAATAGCAAATAGAGAACTGAGATCACATTTATTGGTTCTGGAATTAAGCAATAAGGAAACGCTTAATCAAGACTAGAGGATGGGAGACCAGCAGGTGTGGAGATCTTTACAAATTATGCACACACCATTCTTGTCCTGCAGTTTGATATCTCCTACAAGTGGTTTTACTTATTTTTTCCCCATAGAGTTTTTTGCCAGCTATGCAAACGTTAGACCCTGTGAACATTCAGAAATTGACTGTATTTTCTGACCCTGCTGAACACTAGCCAATCTGTGCCTGCAGAAACATTATCTTCCAGAAACAGCATTGAGTGTGCACAGATGTGATCTGCTTTACTAAAGGCACTTGCCAAAGCCTTGTTAATACGTCCAGAGAAGAGAAACATTCCTGGTCAACCAAATCACTCCAAACTTTATCATCAGGAGGTAGTAGAAGAGATTCCCTTTTTAAGTTATGATCTCTTCATCATGGAATATGTTTTATACAGTAATAATATGTTCCCTGGTGTGTTCCCTGTTCTGTATTTCTGTCTCCCAGAACATTTTCTGGAACTTTGGCTGATTGCAATCGAACTTGGCAGATGGCTAGTGTCTCAAAGACACTAAGTTACTGTAAGCCTAGAGAAAGTAGTCAGCCAAATAGAAGAAAGCAACTTCATTAGGATATCTCTGATAAAGAAACCTTCCACTTCAGGAGAAACTTCAGTATGAACTTGCCCTTATTGCACGAAGAATCAACACGAGATTTTAACATCAAAATATTCACCTGCTGGAAGCAAGTCTTCATTAATTTAATTTTCTCACACCTGAAAGAACTCTGGCCTAAAGGGCACATTTTGTGGTGTCTAGTAAGATGTACATGCTGACTGAAAGTTGGTGCATCCATAATGTTCTTAGCTTGGATGGATGATGTAAGTGTAGTTCAATTAAAATTCAATTTGGTGTAACTCGATTAAAGTTTCAGTGGACCAAGAAGACAGAAAACCCTAGGAAACCACACCATACTAGGTCTGATGCCTGTGTGTTTGGGCTTTTTTTTTTTGCTGTGGAATGGAATGAATCCACTGTGTTCATCACTCCTCATACAGTACCATTCTGAAAGCAATGAATAAGCTCTCCTTTTTGACCTTGTTTCAAAGCTGTACTTTCTTACATAAACACTTTTCAGTAGCTGTGAGTCATTAGCACACTTCAACTCTCCTGTCCTTTCTTCCCCATCCTTCCTTCTCTCCCAGACTGAGAGTGTCCTGTTTGTCTCACCTAGCTCTGATGCTCTATTCTGCCATCTGTGTATACCAGGATAATGACCTTGCTTGTCTGTGACATTGACCTTCACTCACCTTGTTACTTTTAGGTCTTTCTTCCTAGTATTTTTATCAAACTGCTATTCCTGCTTGATAACTTCAGTCTGAACTTTGAATTTTTCTCTTGTTTGGCAAAGTCTTGGTTATAAATTCTTAACTCTTAATTTCAAATTTGTTTCCTCAGCATTCAGTCAGTTCTTCTGTAGTTTTCCCTTTGGGTTGCAATGTATAAAGGAGGTTATTTTGAGAGAGGCAAAACTTGAGGAATCCCACAGAAAAGCAACACAGTTTCAGAGCTAGCTTCCTCAAATTGAGTTTATGAACAGGGTAAAACCCAGATGGTGAATCAGAGCTTGCCACTATGTGAAATAAGGCTTCTTTCTCATCTTCCTTTCCATTGCCACTCATCAGATGTAGCTATGGAGATAAATGCCCCTGAAATCTCTTATTTCATTTTTCTAAGGAGTCTTACCACTCCTGATCCGTTTCCCCACTAAGTTAACTTTCTTTTGTTTCTATTTATTTTTCACTATGTACCTTATTCAGGAAAAACTTCAATGCCAAAGACAACCAAATTCAGTGGAATCCTTAACGGCTGTGTAGGGGCTTCTTCCATGCCCCTTCTTAGCATTTATGTCTCTTAAGCCATGTATAGAATGGCATATTTCTCTGGAATATAAAAGCAGATTGTGTGCACAGCAAGTAAGTAAACATTTGCATGAAATAACAAGGATGGGCGTCAAAGTGAAACACTGACAAGCAAAATCCAGTGTATTACCCTGAGGGTGCAAACTGTAGTAATGAAGAACCTAATACAGACGCAAGGATGCTCCCTCAGACCTGTTTGTGGGGAGAGACAGAGCACTGCTTCTTCTTAGAGATGTGCATTGAGATAGCGAGCTCTGGGCAACTGCTCTTTCTCCAAGAGTAGTGCATGACAGACCTGGTTCCATGTTTCTTCTCATGGACTTGGGACCTTTGAAGATTAGCTTGGTCTCCATTTGGGCATGTCCTGATACTCCTGGTACAGAAGGAACTGGAACTGTGGGAACAGCATACAGGTTCTGCTGCGTCTACTAGAATCCCAGGAATTTTTTTCCATGTGAATCCATGGATATATCTGCCTTGGCGTTCACCCAAACAAAAACTTGCCCAACATAGTGCTGTACACAAAAGACTTTGCATTTTGTCTCCCTGCAAACTGGGGTCTTGCTACCTTGCTGAAGTTATCCATAGCCATGTTCTGGACAGTATTTTGGCTTTGTCACATGATTGAAGCCCAATCCCAACAGTTACTTCCTGCTAATCTTTAGCATTGTACAAGAAATAGCCTTCTAACGTGTAACCACCTAAAAGTTCAGTTGTACTGACCACTGCTTTCGGGAAACAGGGATTGCTCTGTCATCCCCATAGGGCACAGGAGTGACTTTATGCTCTTCCTGGTTCTGTGAAGTTATGCATTTGTAAATGCCACCTCAGTAAGTCCTTCAGCAGTTGAGAAGGAAATGTCTCTAGCTCTCTGTCAGCCACAATGAAAAGGTTTGCTGTTTCAATGAGGTGAATAATAATGAAAGCTCCCTTGACATTAGCACAGTAGTGGAGAATGTGGTCTGGAATACCAACAGCCTGTGGCATTAGAAGTTGGGAAGGGGCAAACGGGGAATGAACAAGGGTTGTTGGTACATTTGCTTTCGGAGAACACAGGGAAGGAGAAAAGAGTGTCATCCACCAAGTAACTGAGGACAGGTGGGACAAATTCAGAGGCAGATTAAAAAATTAAGGAAGCTGTTTCAAAACTGGTTTGAACTGAAGTGGGCAAAACTGGTAGTAAATGGATCATGCACTTCAGTTTCCCAGAGCAGCTTCAAAATTCTGAAGTGTTTGTAGTTTCACAGGGTGAGGGACAGGTCCCTCTGCTCGTTTGGCTTGGATAACTCTTCTGGGTCACTCAGAGAAAACAGTAAGATGGTTAAAAAAAAAAAAAGGACCATGGCTTTGGTAGGAAGAGATGGACTTAGAATAAATCATGTTTCCATCCATCTTACATATTTCTGATTTTTTGTAGGCTAAGTGTCCTTGGGAGGAAGATTTTTCAAAAAATGGGACTGAGAAAGGTAAATGAAAGAGTTAGAAGTCTGGTTTTCTGAAAAAGGACGTTCTGCTTATCAAAAATTAGGAAAATTAATAGCGAAGTGAGTTTCACTGCGATATCAAATAACATCTTTCTTTTGCTGGTAGGAGGAAGGTGACTAATACACTTTTTCTTCTTAATGTAATGAAGCCCATGATTGTATTTATCTTACTGACTTATACATACCTGATGCCTCCATGCCCCTGCGTTTCATATAACTGTGACTCACTTATTAAATAGTTACTTTATTTATATCATTTCTCTCTACCTTTTATTTTATCTATATGTTTAGCTAAGGAGGCAACACTTCATACAAATTACCAAACAGAAAACAGGTTCAACAGATGAAGACTGCAAAAATTATGTGAGAGAAGTAAACACAAAAAACATAATGATATATAAAATGGTTGTCGATCTCCAGCATGCCTAGGAAGATGCAACTCTACAACCCTTACCCAGTTTGCCCTTTGACTTCTTTTCTGTCTCAGTAAAATAAAATTTTTGATACATGGGAATTCTGGAAATCCTTGCCTGCTTATCTGGCTTCTCTACCTCATTTCTACCAAAACGGCAAGAAAAAATGGGCATGCCTTGAAGCAGATACCTGAACTATGGATTACAGGCCATATCTGCAATTGCTGTCAGCAGCCCTTGCTCTTTCAGTTTCACTAGACTTATCGTGAGTTTTGGCTAGTGGAGCATCTGGTCTTTGAAAACTTTTCATTGAGATACACTCTACGTCAAAGTTTAACTCCCCATTGAGAGTTTTTGTGAGGGTTTGCTGCTGATGGCGTAAATATATAACAGGAAGGTGCAACTGCTTTCCTTTTCCTGGTTCTAGTTTTGTGTTTGTGGGGCTGTTTAGGTAAGTTCCAACCATGACTGAGAAATGAAGATACACACAGAGTCTTTATATGCGTTTTAGTAATTGTACAGACTGAGTAAAAAGAATGTCTGTAACGCTGAGACAAGCAGGGAGCAACTCTGTCATCTCTCTCTCCAGACAAAAGTGCTCACAAAGCAATGCTGACATACAGAAAAGTATGTTAAAATATTACTGAACTACATCTAGATGGGTGGAGAAAGAGCAACTACTTATGTTCGAATTCGGGAATATCAGCACACCCCAGAAGCTAGGTAGGGAGTTGGGTTTTTAGGTGTATATAGGGGAAAAGGAATAATCTGAACAAGATTTTCTACTGACTATCCAAAAAATGTGAAGATTTAAAGAATCTGGCTTTTCTTGTTAGGTTAATTTTTCAAGCTGTGTTTTCCTTTTCTCCTGAATGTTTTTTTCTCTCTGTGTCTGGATAGATTTGGATCTGTGCACATAATAAGCTACATGCAGAGATAAAGCTTCTAGGGGACATCTATTTAAATACTATTATAATTTCAGTCTATATGCCTTTGATTTGTATGTTGTAAGGGAATATATTATGAAAGAGAATATTTCTAATCCTTTAGCTCTCTACATTTGCCATTGTTGAGAGTTAAGCAAAACCACTAGTGTCATAAGGAAAAAGAAACCCAAATCTGAACCTGAAGTCATCTTTGGTGCTCACAGAGGGAGATGGCCTCCTTCACAGGGATTCAGTCTTCCACTGCTCATCTCTCCTACCCCCACTCTGGCCTACAAGGACCTTCTTCCTTCTTTGCACATTTCATCTCTCAGGGCTATAAAACAGCCCTTGGAATAAGAGGAAAGTGCTAACAAACTCTCAAGTACAGTCTTCTCAGCTGCTGGCAGTACGAGAAGACCTTCTGTGGTTTCTTGGAATTGCTGTCCTGCATTTACGGTAGGAAAACACCAGGAACACATTTGCAAAGGATTGTGTCAGACTAACTCTGGCAGCCAAACTTGCAAATCCCATAAGCTGCATTTGGCAATGACTGGCCAAGTCGTGCTTTCCAACGAAAGTGCGAGAAACCTGGTAACAGTGAAGCAATAGCTCACCAATAAGTGGAATTTATTCCTATCCCTCCTCAAGCAATGAAGCCTGAAGGTTTGTGCAACACTATCTTCAGTAGCTGTCTACCAGAGAGATCTGATAGCCACATGGTGCGTGGGGCTGGGGGCTCTGAAGCTTTGTTTACTGCTGTTGATGTGATGTTTACTGATGACTGTTTACTGATGTTGAGGTAGCTGCCACATAGCTGAGCTATGTAAAGGAGCTTCATGGTGATGAGTGAGGAAGGATGGAGATGGAGCATGCTTCATACAATTGTGACCATTTTTTCTTTGTGCAGAAGCCTTTGTTAAAACCTTTGTTAAATGATAGACTGATCTTTGCATATCTTCCAACTCTTATGTTCCCCTGGAGACAAAGTTGCTTGTATTCCTTTGTACTCAGGACATGGGAGGCTGGGCAGTGAATACACTAAAATGATTCAAACTGTAACAGGTGAGTACCTCTGAAGAACCAAGGGGATCCTTGATACTTTACCCTGGGGCTAGACTGAGCTAGCTTTGTCAATTTCAGAAATAATTCTACTACTGTAATGTAATGAAACCTCTAGATTGAGACTAATACTCCAGCTGTAAGTAAACATGTTGGGTCAAAAGCATAAATGTGCTACTGTTCACGTAAGTGGTGTTTTATCAGTTTGCTTAAGTGCTGACTCTTAACTTACAACGCTTGAATTTACCATATGATATACTCAACTTTGAGAAACTGCTTGTAGTTGTAAATAAACATTTCTGATGTAGACTGATAAGTCTCAGAGCCACAAAACCATTTTTGTTTGCCATTTAAGATTCAGTGGCCTGAAGAAAAAGTAGATAAGGAAACAGATATTTGTTCTTTACAAATAGCTTCTTTTTAGGTTTGGTAGTTCACGCAGATTTGAGATAAACACCAGATAAACAGGGATGGTTTCTAATTCTTGCTACATAGCACCCAAGAAAGGGAAACAATGCCTTTAGGGTTTTGTGTTGCCTTTTTAACTGTTATTTCTTTCAGAAAGGCAGTTTTTAGGCAATTTTCAGGGCAGAAATGTGAATTGTTCCATCTTTCTGGAGCTGAAGGCCCTGCACTAATTGAAAGGTGCAACTGTGCCCCAGTCCCTCATCAGTGGGGCAGGTGCCTCAGTGTAGGAAGTCTGGCAGCTGCACAAGACCTGCATGTCTTCTGTACTCCATCACGGACCCATAAATTTCTGCTCAGCTTCCTATCCTTTACTGCTGTTATGTAGCCCTCTTGCTCACATGAAAAGATCTCTTCTTCAGAGTCATCACCTTATCTCTGCACCACCATTTCCCATCCTGCATTTCAAGGACTGGTGCAATGTCTACAAACATTAGATTCATGGGAGGAACCCAAACAATCCTGATAAAATGTAGGAATTATGGAAACCTGACAAATATCATACAGGGTTGGTAGGCTGTCAAATAATTTACAACAAATCCTTCTCCTTTCATATACTACAGTCCATATGGAAAATAATTAATTTCTGATCACTACGGGAGATATTCAGTAATAAAGAATCTTTCCTATACCACTTAGAGAGTCAGAATTAAAATTGGAAGAGCAGTGCACCTTGTACCCATGCCCATTTTGTAAGTACTCAAAAATTAAGAAGTGAATATATGTGCAAGATATGGTTGTCAAAAATATGAAGTTATAGACATGTATCACTTACTGTTGTTGCACAGAAGCCAGGTGCTTTTTTTAATGAGAGATCTGAGAATTTCAGAAACAACCTAAGCCATGATGACTTTTGTTACATAGTGTCTAGTTTTTTTCATGGCTTTGTTTTCAGTTATTCATATTAGTTGACAAGCACATTATAAATTACTAAATAGGTAGTATACTCATCTAGTACTCAGTGGTGTCCACCCAGTAGTACTCAGCTTACATTCAGCACATTCACTGTCAAGTCTTCAGCGCTCTCAATGCTTTGCATGAATCACCGAACAAACTGACATCCTGTTTCCTCAAGGCATGTCTACTCTGCTGCCTCTCCAACAACAGTGAAGTTCAGACATACCACAAAACGTATGTTAAAAAGAGTGTAAATTGGCCTGTACTGCTGCAGCTGATTTCTAAAAGTATTCAGATTTTTTACATAAGCAAAAATGTCGAAGGATATATGCCTTCATATTAAGTAGGACTCCTTCTACCTAACCTGAGTGACCTGAAGATAGAACTCTGGCCTTATGGGTTCATACAGATCTTTCTTTGTCTAGAGAGAGAGATGAGCTCTTCTAGAAGATTCCTCTCTCTTGGGGTGACTAGGATAGGTGAATTGAGGTGTTTATGTGGTCTTTTGTGTCCAATATCCTCCAAGTCTGGTGAAAAGAGCCTCATGCAATGTGGTTGCTCTGTGTTTCTATCCAATTATTGCGCACTCACACATCCCTCCAAATTAGGGCTAAACCAGTTTTTCATGCGACGTGAGAGCCCAATAAGGCTCTGTGTCCCCACTGAAGGTCCTAACACAATTCTGTGAAGAACAAAGTTACTGAGGTGGAAGTTGTCTGACATGATGTGGAACACATAAAATGAGTGCTGAAATTAGAATCCAGTGTCAGGCTTTTTAATACATCAGTATATGAAGGTAGATGGCATTCAATTGATCATATAGAGGTATTTATTCACTATATTAAAGCTTTTAACTCTAATGGCCATAGACCTGTGCAAACAGAAACCAATTAGTGTTTGAGAGGTTTTGCT
Organism: Chauna torquata; assembly: GCA_013399475.1. Taxonomy (NCBI): domain Eukaryota; kingdom Metazoa; phylum Chordata; class Aves; order Anseriformes; family Anhimidae; genus Chauna; species Chauna torquata. The sequence continues at coordinate 111,375 of VXAL01007846.1, read as the reverse complement.
AAAAGCTGTATAATTGCCCGAACAGACAAAAGAGGGTATGAACATTGAACATGAGACTAAAATAAGTATATTACGGTTTACCTCAATAGAAGAACAGTCACATGGCTGCCTTTAAAGGAAAAATACGTGCAATTAATCTTGTAGTGCATTCATGTGGTAAGACTGAAATCTTTATAAATTATGTATTACAGGTATTTAGCATCAAATATCCTTTTAAGTCAAGCAATATTTTTCAAGACATTTACAAAGTTAATATTTGACATAGAGTTTCCAGTGATATTGATAATATAAAAGTGATGTAAAGTTAACCAATAAAATAAGTGGTATAAAATACAGAACCAATGCAATTACTTCAAAATCATATTAGATTTTTTAAAAATAATTAAATAACTCTCCCTTTCCAACAGCTGCTCTTCTTGCTTCACTTAAGTAAAAAACCTTTTTCAGTATGAGAAGAAAAACTGCTGTGATATGATGTTATTACTAAAAGGTCTTAGACTGTTAGGATTGTTTAAAATAGTTCTTAAAGTACTGTAATAAATATTGGGATTGTATTGAAAATGATACTAATTTTTAAGAATAGCATTTTAACTAACCTGTCATTGTTGATTATTCTATGCATGTATTTCTGTATCTTTGCATTTAAATAGTTTGAATAGTTTTAGAGCCTTACTTACTTCTGTAACTTTTACTCCACATTTTCCATGTTGGTAGTCTTTGATTTTTGTTAAAGTTGAGTATTCCTGATATTCCTAATATCCAATATGTCTTGACACTCTGACCTTTAATTTGCACTATAACAAATGTTTTTGTGGGCTTTTGTGACCACTGTCTTAAAGTGTGTGCAGGTAAAATGCTTAACTTGAAACGTTTGACAAGTACCTCTTAAGTCTGTGTTTTGACAGGCTCATGATCAAGAAATCCCGTACATAAACAAACTCTGCTCCTTTTTTAAAGCAAATAGTATAGTATATTGTTTTCATATAAACCTGAAACCTTTTGGAAAGATCCATCAGTGCCAGAGAACTCTCTGGGGGAGCCTTGCTTCTAACAAAGCCCCGTGCTTAGGAACCCAAAAGTAGCTAAGTGAAAATAGCACTCTTGAATATCATTTTTGCTGAGTAACTGTGGCATCCTGGGAATATTTTTAAAACGCTGTGTGCTATCTTATGAACTAAAGTTCTCTTTGATTTTCCAGCTTTTTTTTTCTTTCTTTCTTTTTATTCTAGTTTGGTCTAAAACTCCCCCTTTCTTCTCTATCAGCACTAACAGTCACACTATGATCACGGGATTGATGCTGAATTTTTTTTTTTTTTTGCAGAATTTGGAGGTATTAAATCTGTAACTAGGTATATACAGCAGATAATAACGTATTTGCGTTTGGTGACAGCTGAAGGCAAATGTTCATAGGTTAGTTATATTTGCTGAAAAGCAGAGACAGCAAAGTAGTAAAGATGTGAACAATATTGTTGTAGGTTATTGTATAGAGTACACAGAAATGGAAGAAATATACACTTGGTATGGTCACATTCAATCACTCCATATTCTGATCCTTTTATGGTGTCATTTTTAGGCTTGGATCATTCAAGAAATAGAGCTATGCTGTCCATGTGGTCATTTCCTCTGTTTTATTTATTGCTGTATGGGAGTCCAGGCAAAACTTTGCTGTTTCAGCAGTGACCACCAACTTTTGGTGAGATACATTCTTAATGTCAGCAAAGTGGTGACTTGTAATGTTCAAAACACTTTCACAGATGTGGAAAAAAAAAAGTCACTTAGCAATCACACAAGGATTTGTTTATGTCTTAGAAGAAAGGTTGTTATGTATTGATGAGAAAAGCCTGTCCCTTCCTTTGTATTAACTGTACTCTAACACCCCAGCAGTAAATGTCTTTAGTCATTGAGCTCAGTGCCTCTGTGTAGCATCATCCTTCAGCAATCCTGCTGAAATTCTTCAAAGTTAAAGTCCCAAATCAAGCTAATGATAACAGACTTCCAAAATCATTTTCCTGATCCTCCTTCTCTTCTCTCCTAAAGCTGATCATTGACAGTCTACAAATCAGATTAAAGAAATTGCAGCACATTCCCCAGAAAGTTGTAAAATACTGAGGCAATCACTCATAGAAAATGCACTGCAGGACAGTAAGACCTAGTCAAGATCTTACACGTTTATATCGACTCTGGATTTAAGAGGGGTTGTTCAGCAAGATCAACTCCAGTAGCTTGTACTCAGTAGCTTGTACTCTTAAAGCATCAAAACATTGCAAGTCTTTACTCTAAAACTGGCATGGAATACATAGGGTTAATTGCTCCTTCTGTATGCTAAAAAGCTAGGAAGTATTGGCAGGCTAAAGTTGTAACATTTTTTTTAAACAGCCCCAACATGTCTAATTCCCTTGCAACTGAAACAGTCCCAGGTGGCAGAAAACAATGCAGTATCATCTTGTAGCTCCCCATGGAAGGTGTTGTCCCTTCTATGTCTTGGAAATGAATGAGGAACTGAAGTTAGCTGAGGATGGGCTGAAAAGAGCGCTAACTTTGGTCCTTGTAGTTGGGTCTGTTTTGCTTCTGTGTCACACGGGACTGAAGGGGATGCTGGGAGAGAAATGCCATGTTACAGCGACTGGTTTTGCTCCAACATATGCTAACTGATCATTGTTGCTTTGAGTCAAGGTACAAGGAGTGTTTGGAAGAGATGCACCCGCCTGGCAGGTGCTGCAAAGTGTGCGGCACAGACCTAGCTGTGTGGTCATCTTTTGCCAGGAAGTCTCTCACTTGAAGGTTTCCTTCCCTCTCCAGCTTTTTACACCATTCCTGTGTGCTACAAGGCAACTGATCCTGGGGGGCAGGGGAATCTTGCTGTGTGATTGTGATCTTCCAGGTGAAGGGACTCTTTGTATAGGTACGTGAAGCTCATTGCCTAGGAGTGTACAGAGAGTTGGCGTGGGAGGAAACCTTGGGCTCCCTCCTTGCCTGGGCGAAGCAACAAACCTTTCATTGCTATCTTGCTTCACTGCTCCTCAGCCACCTTAGTTTCCTCTCTCCCGCTGTTCTACATGACGGCTGTAAGATGGCTGAGAAAACTGTGCATCAGCACTACACGTCTGGTCACCCCTTCCTTGGCTCAGCTGCGAGGTCTGTTGGAAAATATTGATTGCTGAGTACCACAGGACCTTTCTGGAGATTCAGCTGTGCTAAGGGCACTTTTGCATCTCTGTCTTTAAGGTCTTTTTCTACCCCAGGTTATGGTGCTCCACTTCACAGATGTATGGAACTTGGAAACAGACAGAGGAACAGAAAAGCGGAATATTGGACAAATGCACATTTAAGTGAGTATAAAGACCTGCTGCTTCCATCTATCTACTGTACTGAATAAAACCTCTCTCTTTCCTTTTTGCCTCAGGTTTCTGTGTGGGAGTTAAAGTCATGCAGTGATGCAACATGTGTCTGTCTGTGTCTGCTGTTCCCAGATAACACCTGAGGTCAGTGGCTAGTTTCAGTGAAATCTGACAGAGTATATAATACCAAAGGCTCTAGATTCTTGCAAACTCCATGAAAATAGGGAGCTGAGCAAAAGAAACAGTGTCCTTATTAAAAGAAACAGTTGAACCCCTTACTGTGTGAGCTCAGCTCTTGTTACCCATCCAAGAAGCCACAAACTGATCACCAACCATGCAGATCTGCATGAAACCAGATGTCCTGGTTAACACAAAAACAGCTCACAGAGCATGCTGTTTTTCTCCTCATAGCCTTGCCTATTTTACTAAACTGTAGATGTATCCCTCCAAGTGGACATTGTATTTTGGTTATTCATTTTTGCTTCAGATTTGCTTTGTTTATATAGAAGTCACATACCTTCACCACAATAAAATATCTAGCATGGCTATAATCTGAGTGGTATCTAGACTTTATTTCTAGGCTAAGGGGAACAACTTACAATAGAGTGTAATACCTCTGTACTGCTACAATCACCGTCACACTAAAGAGAAACAAATCATGCCTCTGGAGAATATGGCCCATTATTTTTCCGTATTAAAATGATGAGTATTTCTCCACATTAACGTGCCCACAAGTCAGATGAACCAATGTACTGTAAAAAAGGCAAATGATTTTACATACTTATGAATAACAAATTTTCACTTATCTAGAGGTTGCAGCTCATTTCACATGGATAGTCACCAATCTGGCACATCTTTTCTCCTCACCTTCCAACACTTGAGATGGGCACTAGATTTTGATTTTTATTGTAGTTATAATATTTACTTTTTATTGGGGGAACATATTTCACATAATCCAAGGTTGGTCTTTCTTAAAAATCTATATTGCATGACACCATCAGTGTGGTCCATGTTTCAGTTTTCCTATGTGATGAATTACGTGCATTACAGACTTTCAGATATTCATCAAAAATTCTTCCTAGTGGAGTGATTTAATATTGGACATTTACAAATAACTCTGTGCTGTTCCAAACTGTACCAGTCAGATTCAGACCTGACAATCCATTAAGCTAGGTGTGCAGATGAGAAATATTGTTCCTCTTTTGCTTCTTTGACTGTGTATGACACTCAAAGTCGTATATAACAATCACTCTCCTTTTGGCATAGTGTTTACCCCATTGACTCACTGGTACCAAGAGATACTGTACCCATGCATGAAGGAACAAAACTATGAGGCAAAAGTTGCCTCAAAAAAGGCAGGGGGTAGATGTGTAGATCCTTATCTTTTGTAACCACAACAAACCTCACTACACTGTATTGCATATTTTTATGTTAACAAAATTGAATGAAAGGGAACAACGTAAACGAGCACCTCCCAATAGATCTGTGACAAGGATAACAGTTTACAGGTATAGCTACTATTTATAGAATATAATTAATTAGACAAAAGAAAAGAAGTGGACTTCATCTTACCCCCTGTTGGATAGCTACAATGGTTGTACAGGATGCGTTTGTCTCCCTTTGTAGTGTCCGGACAGAAACAGTCTCTTTTCTAGTACTATTCAAGCAATACAACTCATAATACAGTATTGAAAGAAGGTCAAATGAACGGTATAAAAAGTTGTGAGCTCAGGGCTCATGGAAAAGAGATTGTGTAAAGGAATGCAGTACAGCTAACCCTTCTCAAATATTGTATAATCTCATTACACTTTTGACTATTTTTCATATGATTTGAGAAACTGGAATTACCTGAATATGCAGTTAAAGAAACAGAGTGAGATCATTTATATGCAATTATCTAGTTTATTCTGATGATTACTTATTTCTCTTTTTTGACGATTAATGATCTGCAATAAGAAATATTAGTTTCACAAGCAGTAGACCCTTCACTTCATCAATGTTTGTGGGCATAGTTTTATCTGTTTATATCTTTGACTAACTGTGGGAGGTCTTTACCACACTTTTGAAATTACCTCTGAAGGGGCTCAAACTTCCATTTCCCCCCCAAAATGTCAGTAGTTTCTCCAGGGCACCAGCTTTTCCTAAACTGGTTTCAGCCTGCTGGATTTCAGTTAGATCTTGAGAAACACTGATTGAAACTAACAGCAAAGAGAAAGTCCTCTAACACAGATAATACTGAAGTATTCATGAACTTCAGCAAAAACATGGCTGTCTGAATCCCTTTTCATCTTTCTGATGTATGGCTAGCAAGTCGTCTGTGCATAGACATAGATGGAACACCTGCTAATTCATTTTGGTTTGATAACATATTTAAAGCATTGATCAATAAATAGATGTATGGCCAAGGAGTGAACAATGTACAGTAAGTTCTCTGAAGTCAATGGAAATATGCACAGTAATGTCACTGGCTTTTGGAGCATGTCCCACCTGAGGAAGTAAAGTTCAGTCTCTACCCCTTGGGCCAGCAACAGGTAGGCAACTGGAAATTTATTGTGAAAACAGGTCAATACAACTAAAAAGAAGTTCACATCCAGTTATTTCACTGGTATGTTACTTTGATTTGAGAGAAAAAAGAATAAAGGATCATCCAAATTGTTCAAAACACTACTTACTGCATGTGACTAATAAATAAATAAAGCAAGTATAGGAGGAATTTGCTGGGGCAAACCAGGGCCTGGTTGCTGTAAGAAGTCTCCAAACTAATATTAGATTGTCCTTCTGGATGGAAATCTGATGGGATGTCACTGTAAATCAAAAACACTCAGAAGTGTACTTAGTAGACATGAACCAAAACCTGTTGAGCCACTCTAGTACAGTCACGCAACGCTCATTTACAGTATCTCATCTGTGATTAGGTTATGATACGTGAATGTTTCCATGAACCTTGTTGTCCAGGTAAAAACAGTGAACCAGCAGCAAGGTGTAAGTAAATAACGATAGAAAAGAAATGGCAGTGTGTATTGGTCAAAGGGAATGCCAGTAGTAGAGTTTACGGAAGGTCTTTAGAAAGAAGTATTGGCCATGTTGCTCTTTTCTTTTCTGGCCTCTCTAAGGTTTAATCACTGAAGATAGTGGGGTAACACCTGATATTTTCAAGATGATCTCTACATTCCTGAGTATACTTTTACTATACCAGTAGTACTTCAAAAATTAGGAGTGGTACTCCAAACTATATAAAAACATATAGCATTGCTTTGTTATTTTGTTGTTGTTGTTTTCCCAGTAGAGCTGCAGCTATAAATACCACGAATCTTTGACTTTTCAACTAAAAAAAATTGGGCAAACAAGGCAGAAATGGCCATTGGCTCATCACAGTCAAAAAGTCAGTAACTGAGTGGTTTGACATAAGTACAAATCCCATAATTTCTGATTTATTCCAAGTGAAAATACAGCAAGATGTTGGGCATGGTAATCTTGACGAAAAAGCCAATTAACTCAATGGAAAAGCTCCCCTTGATCACCCTGTGCCTTACAGCAGGACCAGTATGATACTAATTGTCAAAAAATGCAGGCTTTTTTACGGGGCTCTGCAAGAACAAATACCTAAGAGATGTGTTCACTTTGGGCAATATTCTGATTAAAAACAGCCTGTAAGAGCTTTGTTTTGGATATGTTTGCGTCGGTGTAGATATGAGTTTTCCAGAGTATAAAGGACATGAAGTTTTATTAAAAAAATTACTAAAGAAGAATTAATTATACTTCCAGGAAAGTAACCTCAGAGAATCATTGCACATCTGAATTTAGTGAAGATTTCTTTTACTTTGCTACCTTATTTATCAATGCCAGTAAATGAGCATGACATCCATGATTTCTGCAGTTCCTTTTGCTGGATACAGTCTGATAGCATAATCTCAGCCATTTTGTATTTGAATAGCACCTTTTGGAGACCCTTAATGGGTGACATAAGCAATTCAGTAGGTGACTTATTCACCTTCTATCCCAGCATTTGGCAATTGTTCCCATCCATCATGCATATCACTAGAAGATGATGTTTTGCTTAGAGAACAGTTTTACAGATCAAAATTGAAGATTACACATAAACTCAGTAAAGGAGAACATACTAATCCCATGGAAGTCTGATTCCAGTTTGGAGTAATTTTCATGACTGTGAAACTTGCCAACTATTTTCAACTAAACATAGGGCTATTATTATCTTCTACTCTGCAGTTTTTCCTCTGTGATCTGCATTTCCTACAAATGGAAATCACCAATCACCAACATTCTTAAAACAACTTGTGAAGCCAAGCTCTAAAGGATGAAAGGCCCTGAATTAATGTGAGATAGTGTCACTACTGGGCACATGCATATGCTTGGAGTGTAGAGAATGCTACTGGTTGGATAGTAGAAACATTTATTCCAGTAGTTTTCATTCTGTTTCTGGTCCATTTTTTGTCCAAACTGTTTAGCATTACAAACTAGCAGGATGAGGGAACCTGAAATATCAACTTTTTTTCTCTAGCTGTGTCAACAACAGAAATTATCACTTGGGAAAGGGAAAGGTTTTCTGGAGGAAGTCAATACCTTGCTGCTTTCCCTAAAGCTTAACCACTGCAAATAGCGGGGCGATCCAATGAATATACTCAGTGAAGAATCTGTGCTCATATGCTGTTATCTGGTTTTGCATAATTCTGATGTCACTAAAGCTGCAGGTGTAGTAGAAGTTACATTGTCCTTAATGTTGGCCTTGGGCCCATATCTGCCTTGCATCTCAAACCTAAGCTTTTTTACTTGACCCCTAAGAGCAGCGCAGCCTGACCATGGTGGGAGGTCTGTTCATCTCCACGTAGCAGACTGACCCTGCTGATGCTGACTTTCCAGCCAACCCCTCTCTGCAGAGTGTTGGGAGTTTGCGCACGTGCAGATCTTAACGCAGAAAGCCGATGGACAGGAATTGCACAATTCCTTGTTCCTGGCCTCTGACCTGTCGGCATACCATCTCTCTTACTCTGCAGGGAGTAGAGAGATACATGGAGGAGAAGTAAGTGTCTGCAGAGACATTCCTCACAGGCATGGAGATCGCAGAGCAAGGCGATGCACCTTTGGCATCATATGACCTTTGGCAGGAATTTGGTGCTGACTCAAGAAAAGCACATAGTGTGTATGGGTTCATTGCAGGATACAGGACCTCATATAAATGGGGGAAGGTGGCTGGTGGAAGGCAAAACAAACCAACTCTTATCAGCACAACAATATCAGCACAGACAGCTTCTAAGTGATCTTCATTCTTTGGCAATTGCAGAAAGTGTGTGCACTGAGGCAAGGTTCTGATCTACTTCCAAAATAAGACTGAATAGCACTGGCACACAGAATGTTTCTGGTGCTGTGTTTATAAATCGGTGCATGCATCCTTAAAGCACATAGAAAAAGTGACTCAACTCTTTGTGAGCCAGTTGGACAGATCTTTTCAAATATGTTGCAGATGCAATATCATCCTGTTCTCAGTGGCATGAAATGAGTGAATTCAGCTAGCAGCAGATCCTAGGGTTGACAGGGATGGGGACTGCTGGAAGCCAAGTTACCAAGAAAGCAGCAAAAGTATATGCTAAGAAATGTAAAGCTCTAATCAAAGCTGATGACAGCAGTGATAAGACTCCTTGTGACTATAATAGGCTTTGAATGAAGACAACAAGCAGTTTCTTTTCTGTTGTCTCTCTCTTTTTTTTTCTTTCCTAAGAAAGGGAAGGTGAAAGGTGGATAACTCTTACAGACCTTGCCAGTCTTTTCCAGCATTCCTTGTTTTTAACTCCTGTGCTCCCAGAATTCCTCTTATTCTAGGCTCTGACTAGGCAGGTGACAGCGCTGGCTTATGCCTTGCATTTCAAAGGGAATTAGTCAGGCTTTACAAATGTCTGTTCATATAATTACTCACACAAATTTAAAAATATAATTCTAACAAGTTAAAATTTACATTTAGATAGTACCTTTCAAAGAATCACAGACTCACAGAATGGATAAGGTTGGAATGGACCTCTGGGTCCATCTGGTCCAACCCCTGCTCAAGCAGGGACACCCAGAGCAGGGTGCCCAGGCCCATCTCCAGGTGGCTTCTGAAGATCTCCAAGGAGGAGACCCCAGAACCTCTCTGGGCAGCCTGTGCCAGTGCTCCATCACCCGCACAGCACAGAAGTGCTGCCTGGTGTTCAGAGGGAACCTCCTGTGTTCCCGTTTGTGCCCACTGCCTCTGGTCCTGGCACTGGGTACCACTGAAAAGAGCCTGGCTCCGTCCTCTTTGCACCCTCCCCTCAGATACTTATGGACGTCAATGAGATCCCCCCCGCAGCCTCCTCTTCTCCAGACTGAACAGTCCTGGCTCTCTCAGCCTCTCCTCACAGGAGAGGTGTTCCAGTCCCTTCATCATCTTGGTGGCCCTGCTTGGACCGTTTCCAGTACGTCCAGGTCTCTTTTGTACTGGGGGCCCAGAATTGGGCACAGTACTCCAGGTGCAGCCTCACCAGTGCTGAGCAGAGGGGAAGGATCACCTCTCTTTACCTACTGGCAACACTCCTCTTAATGCAGCCCAGGATACCATTAGCCTTCTTTGCAGCAAGGATGCACTGCTGTCTCGTGTTCAGCTTGGTGTCTGCCAGGACCCCAGGTCCCTTTCTGCAGAGCTGCTTTCCAGCTGGGTGCCCCCCAGCATGTGCTGGTGCCTGGGGTTGTTCCTCCCCAGGTGCAGGACTCTGCACTTCTCCTTGTTGAACTTCATGAGGTTCCTGTCAGCCCATTTGTCCAGCCTATCTGTCAGGGTCCCTCTGGATGGCAGCAAGACCCTCTAGTGTATGAGCCATTCCTCCCAGTGTTGTGTCATCTGAAACTTTGCTGAGGGTACATTCTCCTCCATCACTCAGATCTTTAATGAAGATGTTAAATAGGACTGGACCCAGTATTGACCCCTAGGGTACACTGCTAGTTATTGGCCTCCAACTAGACCTTGCACCACTGACCACTACCCTCTGGGCCCAGCCATTCAGCCAGTTTTCAGTCCACCTCACTGTCTGCTCATCCAGCCCATACTTCAACAGCTTCTCTGTGAGGATCTTACAGGGGACAGCGTCAAAAGCCTTACTCAAGTCCAGGAAGACAGTATCTACTGCTCTCCCCTCATCTACCAGGTCAGTCATTTCATCGAAGAAGTTTATCAAGTTGGTCAGGCATGACTTTCCCATGGTGAATCCATGCTGACTACTCCTGGTGACTTACTTGTGCATTCATGTGCCTGAAAATGGTTTCCAGGATTATCTGCTCCATCACCTTCCCAGGGACAGAGGTGAGGCTGACTGGCCTGTAGTTCCCTGGGTCCTCCTTGCCCTTTTTGAAGACAGGAGTGACATTTGCTTGCCTCCAGTCTTCAGGCACTTCTTCCAGCTGCCACAATTGAGAAAAGATTATAGAGAGTGGCCTCACAACCACCTCTGCCAGCTCCCTCAGCACTAGTGGGTGCATCCCATCAGGGCCCATGGACCTGTGAATGTCCAGTTTGCTGAAGTATTCCCTGATCTGATCCTCTTCCACCAAAGACATATCTTCCTTGCTCCAGTCATTCAGCCTAGCCTGTGGCACTTGGGATTCCTTTCTTCAAAAAGGATCCCCAAAGTGATTCACTAGTATTACATGCATGCGAGAAAGCACGATCACACAAACAACAAAATGAAGCCAGAGAAATGCATCAGATAATTTCTCATTCCTTGGGTAGAAATATGCATAAACTGCACGCCACAAGCCTCCCAGGAATTTGCGTCTATCTAAAATTTCATAGCAGGGGAGACATCATAAAAGGCAAATGCCAAAATGATATGAAGAGGAAAGTAAAAGCTTAAAGGACATATTGATGGCTCATGTTCTCATCAAGCTTAACCATCTGTATTTAGTCAGTGTTACTGCTGCAAATAAGTTTGTGCGTTATCAGATTGACCACAGAGGTTAATTAAACTTCTTTCTGGATTTGATTTCTTTCCAAGAACATGTAGCAAATGATTTGTAGAGGCTAGGCAGTTTGCTACAGGTAATGCTGTTATATACAAGAAAAGATAAATCATTCAGGGCACAGTGAAAACCTATCAGAAATCTGCCAAGAAAACAGGGAAGAAACTTGAATAAAATTTCCTCATGTGAAGGAGAATATATACTTAAGCCAGGCTGAGCATCACTCACTACTTCACGACAAGCCTCAAAGTCCTCTGGTGCCTGTCATAAAGTAAACATAGCTGATGTTGAGAGGATGTATGAAAACCTCAGCTTTCCGTTCAATGCAGTGATAGCATGATAAAAGTCTAAAGTGAGCATGCAGCTGTCAACAAACTAAACTGTGCTATGTAGGCAGAAGACCTCTTGAAAACACTGGAGCAGATGTCTGCCTGTCACTATTGCTGCACAGGGGAGATGGCATAGATTTCAAATGTAGCTGTGCATTACTATATTTTACTTCCTGAAAACATTTCCCTTACCTCTTGAATGGATATCACATGTAAAGGCGAAATTTCAGAAAACTGCTTTCCTGGAGGAAACTCGCCTGGAGATCATAAATCAGGAAAGCATAAACAAAACAGCCTACCCAGGGTCAATAGCATTAAAGATATTAAAGAGATGGAATGTAGTTTTTGCTAAGTAAACTGGCTTCGGTGAACCACACACTTATTAGAGAAAAGAGGAGAAACTCCCCAAACCCAACCACCCCTTCCAATGGAGGGGAATGCCACAGAAGCACTGCTGCACCCTTACCTGTCATAGTACTTCGGAGTTTCAAACATGCACCTGGAAGCCAAATGTTGTATAAAGGAAAATGGGGTAAATGATTGCTTCCTACTCTCTCCTTCAGCCTCCCTGTCACTGAAGCTATGAGGGAGTATATCAAATGTAAAGTCTATTTCCAGGATTTCTCCTCCAAACTTACACTTCTTGCAGGGATCAAACTTCATCTTCAAGTCACTTAGGTTTCTAATAGCCTTTTGGAAAACCAATACCATGGCCATCTCAAGTCACGACCATTTTCTCACTGTCTGATGTTTTGCCTACTTCAGTTTCCAGTTTGCATCATTCTTCTTTGCCTTGTTCTTCTCCCATTTCAGTTTCCAACCTTTCATGCATATACAATAAAACATCATAACCACTTTTGAATCTTTGGCCAAATAAGCTACGCTTATTAATAAACTTTTAGTAAACTACTTCAAAGTCCTTCATCCTCTTAAGCAACAGAGGCTCAAGAGAAATAGATCACTTGCTAAAATACAAGTCTTTTATAGAAAAAGAGAAAGATTGAGCAGATCAGACAAGTGAAGGTTTGAGTGAGAGACCTGGGAAAAGAAATTAAGCCGTCCATATTTATATTCACATATCTATATATGTATGTATATGTATATGTATTAGTGTATGTAGGCATGCTTTTGTTTTTCTTTACATATAAACAGAGATTCGACACTATGAACTGTCTCAGTCTCTTATTACACAGAAAAGCTACGAATAAAGGTCACTGCAATGATGTTTCAGTATGACAAGGAGTTACATACATTTATAATTTTAGATGATACTCAGAATCACAGCCTAAATCTTCATTACCCTTCGGCAATTTCTGTCTAGTCAGGAGCTGCTGCTCAAGAAATTTCTGATTTCGTGTGCAGTGAGAAAATACTTACATGGGGTAAAACTTTTTTTTCTGGACAAATGGAATGTGAATCAGAAACTTCACTGACTCTCTTCACAGGAATATTATTAGTCAAGAGCACTTGGGGATTTGGATTTTGTTGTTGTTGTTATTTTTCCTGTCTTGACCCACATCATAACCAGGACTATTTGAATTTGGGTTTTGGCTCTCAGTAGGTTTTGTCTGCATTAGTTTTGTTCATGGACCCTGTCAGTACAATAAACCAAATTAAACTAATCTCTTCCACTTTCAAGGTGCCTAAAATCCAGATCTGATTTATTATATGGCTTGAGCCCTTTCCTGTCTTCTTGATAGCCAGCAGCTGGAGGGTTAGCTCTCTGATGAGACACAGCAGCAGGCATTTACAGGGTTTGACACAGATCCTCCGACTTGCTCTCCAGTTGGTACTTTTTCCACAGTGATCTATAGAAACCCTATAGTGATCGTTCAGTGGTTATAGTGATCTGCATGAACTACTAAGTTCTCTTCACTATATGTAGGATAAACTTGAACCAAGTTGTGTCTATGCAACTGTATGCATAATAGAGGGACTTTAACAGATCAATATGCAATACAAATACTGGCTTTAAAGATTTGTACTTGTTGGAAAACATGTTCAAAGATGATGTCCGTATATCAGGTACCTTCCTCCTAACCAAGGAACAGCTACAGAATGGCTTCAAGCATTACTGCTTTCTCTGGCGGACCCTGTATTAGGTCCAGACACATCAGAGCATGTAGGAATATCAAAGAAATCATAACCCACATATAATGTTGGATAAATTATAATATTATCATGTTAAGTTAAATGAATGCATTTTTAAGGCATAAAGCATCTATTTTCCATTAGGAATCTTAATCCATTTCTAGATTTTACCAGTTATCATTTCAGAAAATCCATAGGAGTTTGGAGTAAATGTAGCATGTAGTACCCTATCATTTTAACCCAAACCACTGTGCAAATACAGAATACTATAGGCAAAAAGACTTCACAAGCAAAAAGCTTGTGAACCAGCACTAATTTGAAAAATACTAATGAAAATGTCATTGAAGGATTTTTCCCCTAGAAAGAAAAAAATGGAAATATTTTGCAAGACCATGGCAAAGAAAATGACAATTCTAACCAGGAAAAAATCATTTCAGCAAGGTGAAAATGCCAATTTTTGTGACTTTAACTTACATTAATTATGTTTTATGTTATGGGAAAATATCAATATAAATAATAAGTGGATTATATTTAATACTGAGAAAATTATGTACATGGTTGTATGCTTATGTGTAGGACATTTAAATAAACTGCAATGCTATAACAAATGAACTGAAAACTGATGGGGGAAAAAAAAGACTTTTTTTCCCTTTTTACCATGCCAAAAGGCTCATTTTAAACCAACATGGGTGTTGGATGTCCAATTGAAATCCATCCAGTGAACTCATCAGCTATGTCACTTGTAAACTGCAACGGTTCAGGATGTGTTGACAAAAGACAAATTGATGAAGAGGGGCTCTGTCCATTTGTGGAGGAAAACTGATGGATGAACAAACAACCCCTCTTTATCCAAAACTGTGTGGATAGTTTTCAGCACAGACAGCTTTGCTACTAATTTGATTTTATGACAAGTAAACAGTGCTTTAAAAAAGGGATTTAAGATCTATAGGATAGCCTACCTTCTGGTTTCCTGAAAGTGTCAACATTGCTAAATCCTTCTATTGTATACACTTTATTATACTCTTAAACGGCACTTGTCTAATCTTTGCTATTCACATACCCTGATAAGGGACCATTGAGGCATACAGCTTATTATAGATGCTTTATCTCTTTTTTTTTTTCATTTGTAATCTTGTTGTGCCACCATCAGATAGACTCTGAAACTTATTTATTAGTTCTAAATGACTTTTCTATGTTTGCTGTAATGTAACAATCTATGTATTCGTGTTGGAAACACAAAAACTTCTTACATGGTTGTCAGGTGTCCAAGAGTCCTGGTGGGAATACTCAGAAACTTGGTAATTTTCCAAATGTGGTATTTTTTCCTACATAATTAAGGTCATCCTATTTTTTGCTAACTCTTTAACATCGCTTAGATTTTGTCTGCCTGGTTTACCCCCACACACTCCAGACACACACGCATGTGTGCGTAACCCCTCAGGTAAGCTACCACAAGTTCAGCCAAATCAACACCACGTTCCTGGTTTTGAACAAAATCTGCAGGCTACCTCTGATCATACTGAAATTTAACCTTTTAAGATTTCATTCTGTTCAGCGCACTCTTTAGCATCTGCAGGATTAGGAATTTCACGTGTGGAATTAACCCATTCATTTCACACCTCCTTAGGGTAGCAGCTGTTCCAGCAGATTCTGTGGTACGTTTACTTTTGGAGCGATAGCTCCTCTTTAGTTTAATAGATGATAGGATCCTGTCTCTTAGGTAAAGAAAAAGAGACATCCTTTGGGTAAAATTTTTGTCTGCTCTGTAATTAGGGTTTTGCTGTTCTACCTTCCCCATCTCATTGCGGCACCCTTTATGAACTTGCTAGTCCTGCTCTGTAGTGGTGCTATAACAGCTTCAAGACAAACTGAGATTGGTTTGGGGTAAGGAGTAGCTTAGGTTAATGGTTTCGTATAAATATGTGGAAAAATAAGTTGGAATGAAATGGGTAATGATATCATGAGAAATAAGCACCTCAGTTCTTTACAGCTAGCTAATCTGTCACTGTTAAGCCATTGAAATCACTAGCTTTCAAAGTCTGAAGTAGCTCCCATGACAACTCACATTTAGCTGTAAGCCAGATTGTTTTGAATACGGGGAAGAGAAGCCGTAAACATATAAAATAAATGACTCCTGGCCATTCCAGCGGCGTAACATTTTTGTCAGGAGACTGTTTATATCAGATTTTTAAGTATCCTGACCAAAAATGTGTATGATTTATGGTACCTTTACCCTGAGAGCTGTCACGTAAGTAGCCACTGTGAAGCAAAAAATTCGCTGTGCATTTTAACTACTTAGGCTATAGGGCAGGTTTCCCCTGGGGGAAAAGGCAACCTCACTAACCTACAATTGATCACATTTTCTTCACTGCTCTTTTTCTAGGGCATGTGCCTGGTGGATTTTGGCATAACAGTTGATCATTGTCCCTACTCTCATTCATCTCCAGCCCTGCCTGCTCTGAAGTACTTCCTGCAGGAGTAGCCAAGGATTTCTTCCCAGCAAGAGTGTTCCACAGTGAGGTCCATATTCCTCTTAACTAGTGCTCCTCAACTCTTCAAGCACTTCTGCATCGGTAGGATTTCCAACCTTGAAGTGCTGCTGCAAAACAGAGTCCTGGCCTTAAAAGTCCATCTGATGAACGCTGCTGTACTCCCCATTGGCAGCACAAATGTGATCTTAAAAATTAAGGAGATACCTGCAATGAAAATAATTCTACACAGGGCATTCACTGCTAAGAGAAACCTGGTACTTACAGCTCAGTAACTTCTCTCTTGTTCCTCTCCAATCCCTATGCACAACCAGGATGGGGGATGAGAGTGGTGTATCTTCATGAGGAATCAGGGAGATAGATAGAATAGCGAAGGGACCAGAAGTGGTAGAGCTGACCATGCTAAATTTCCACCTCCCTGGCCAGTTAAAACATCTGATTAGGTCTAAGTTGAGCAATCTAAATCAGCCCCTTGGGGTTACTCCTGGCTGTGCTTCATCCAGTCAAAGCAAACTTTTTAGCATAGACTTGTACAAGTTTAAACAGGTAACAGTGTCCCAAAAAAGAAGGTATCCTGGTCTGAGTACACATATGCAAATATACAACCCGTTGTTTCATTACAGTGGAAATTTTATCTAACTATTCCCTTTTATTAACCTATGACTCCATCTCCCTCCCTACCCCAAAAGGGAAATGATTAACATTCGTCTATGCACATTTAGTTTTGCATAGCAAATAATGATCATGTAAAAATACAGGAATGTTTGCTTAAACTATACTTAATCAGGATGTTTTTAATCTAAGAAACAAGTAAAAGAAAGAAGTGTTCTTCTGGTACCGTGGCTGAAGAAACAACAAAATCCTAACATGTAAAGATGGTGAGTTAATAGTGTTGTTCTCCACATCCAACAGTTTAACAATGCCCTATATTATTATATCCTAGAATTGACAGGAAAACCTAATTCATAAAGAATGGTTTCATTTTCCTGGGTCTTGTAATATTGACTATCCCTGTTATTTCACTCAAAAATTTTGTTGAAGTTTGGTAGACAGGTAGAGGTCAAAAATGGACCAAAAATCCAGCAACTCAGTAAGTGGGAACTGTACTTTAAAAAAAGATAAGCCTTCATTAAGTGACACTTCACCTTTATAAAGCAGTTTGAAATACAGTATGAAGATCCTCGATGTCTTGAGAACACTGACAAAGTATTCTAGTAAGTGTAAGCTTGCTGTGACAGATGGGATGGAGAGAGAAAGCTGAGGGGAAAGTCACAGTGCAAACTTCTTCATGGGAAAAAAGGAGGCTGGATGAACTGATGCTAATAAGGGTGGAGATCCCTGACTTTCCAAAAATAAATGTTCTTTATAATTTGTTTTAGTCATATTATGGGAAAGTTCCTATGTGTTTACTACTGCTGCCACTGTTTACCAGCAGAGGCTGATAAGAGTAGATGTGGAGGTATAAAGCATAGTGGGTGGCCCTCTTTGCTGCTGAGTTATTCCCACTGTGCTGCTGAAGAAGGCGCTTTGATTTCCTGCACACCCTGCACAGGACTTCCCTCCTGGCACCCTGTGTTATGCATAGCTACAGACCTATTTTAGAGCAGTTTGTGTCAGCTGATAAACAAAATTGCCAGAGGCAGTGAAATGAAGATGACAGATGGATCCAAGGCCATCTGTAGTCAGTGACTTCTCTGCCCTTGAGATCTGATGCTTTGTATTAAATGGACTGCTTTGCTCAGGAATCTAAAACCATCACCAGACTGCTTTGCTCAGGAAGCTGAAACTATCCCCAGATACTGATATGTGGTGTTTCCTGGAAGCTCACATGCCTGCTGGCTCGAGCTTGCTTCCATGAAATGCCACTGATCACAAGAGTGTGCATGACAAGGGTGATGCTGCGGTTGGGCAGCTTTGCAGGACTAAGATGGAATCAATGACTGCTGTCAGAAATCAAAGTAATATTTAACTTGACATTTGCTGACAGTACAATTGAGCTCTAGTTCCCTGAAGCCATGGAAAATTTCCATGATCATAAAGTTACTCCCATTTTTATGCTGTCTTTTCAATCTTCAGTGAGAGTCTGTAGTCTCCAATCAGACCCATCTCAGAACTTGTTGTGTTTATTTCTATATGATTGAATGTAGACCCAAGTTAGATGAGCTTTGTGGATAAAAGGGGTTAAAAGCATGTCTTTTCTCCAAGGAACGTGCAGAAGAAGTTGCAAAGTATCAGGAAAATAATTGCAGGAGAAAGAATGGAAGGCCAAGTTTAGGGCCTATTCCTGATGGAATCCCTCTCTGTATCAGACCATGGTCATTTGATGGGCCACAGGTTTGGAGGCTGAGAAATACTTTGTGCTCTGTAAGTCAGATTGGAGCCCTGACAAGTATCTTTAAATGACTACTGAGAGCAAATTCTGGTTTTAATGCATGCGAAAAGCTTACCTACCAATAAAATATGAGGGCCCTAAATATGTTCAGTCTAATGTGGGCGCTTAACTGAGGTACTTAAATTAGGATCTGAGTCAGTGGAGAGTAACACAAGGAGAGCTGTATCTCTAATGGGCTAGGCTGCCTTGGTGGTGTATTGACTTGGTGGGGAACCTAAGGATCTTAACTCATTAACGTGGCTAAACGCCTGAAATTAGGTAGTACAAGCTCAGGGTGACATTTGGGATATTTAGGGTTTGACCTCATCTATACAGATTAAAACTGGAAGGGAATTTTAGGAACCAAAAACTAATTTGATAAGCCCCTAACACTCAGAAAATTTGTATTTATGTAGTCACATTGAAGAAGAGAAGAATCCTTGAGGTCTGCAGCTGTGAACTACTGCCTAAGACCTGAAAGCTAGGAGTTTCTTTCATGCTTAAGCATTATTAAGATACTTATAATAGATGTCTTCTGTTTCACAGGGCTACGATCCAGCATGCGTTTTTTTGGACTGTCCCTTCCTAACCTCCATCAAGCAAACCTGTGCTTCAGCTCTTCTTCTTAGTCACCCGGCTCATGTAAACTTAGGAGCAGATGGAGCAAGGATCTATGTGCTGTTGTACATCAGGCTCCACAAAATTTGTGACCAATATTGATCTTATGCCAACCTACGATTATGCAGGGTAGGTCAAGCAGCTGGTTGTATTTTCTCATTAAATGAGTTTAAACCACTGTTCCCATGGAAGTGAACTACTGAGTACCTTCATCAAGAACATAAGTGCTTAGAAATCATCTTGGTGACCTTAGGAAGAAGCAATCATCAAGGGAAAGAAGGCATGGTGTGGAAAAAAGATTGAAAATGAGATCTACTCATCAACAAGTAAGTGAACAGACTGACATGTATTGTTTGGTAGTGGGGAGTCATTTTTCTATGTGTAACCCAAGATGCTTTGGTTACACTTCTAAACACTCACCCCTTTCATCTCTTACTGTCATTCTCCATTGTTAGCAGAGCAAGAAGAATGAGGCTTACATATATCCATCCAGCACACTCCAGCACCCTTTGCAGCCCTACAACTCTGACCACAGATGTTAAAATCCACAGCTCTGATAATCAGTGTTAAACCTTCACCATATGGTATATCAGGAGGAAGACTAAACAACCTGGAAAGTTTCAGTTTACTTAAAATTGTTTGGAGTAAATTACTAAGATATTTTTTTCTAAAAGTGTTAGCAGACTCTGTACCAATTCCAACTGCCTATAACAGGAAAAGTTTTTACTTTCCTCTTTGTGTATGAACCATTAATCCAGAAAACAATGCCTCAATTCTTAACATCTCTCCCTCTTCTCAAGTTGCCTGTTGCCATTTACTCTTCATTAACTCTTCCAGCTCTACAAGTGCGGTAATCTTGGGGCTGCAACATTTCTCCTCTGAGCATGGGCTGTGAGGCCACGTGCTGTTGCTGCATTTGCATCACAAGCACACAATATGGGAAAGAATGAGTAGAGGAATGAAGATAAATGGTGGGAGAGGCAATTCAAAAGGAGCTTAACCCCTGCAAAGTGTAGTAGAACCCCGTCCTTCTATTTTCTCTTTCAGGGCAGCTGTGAAATACGGAAGGATCCTATATGGAAAATCACAATGCAGAATTCGAACACCTTCAAAGTTTGGTTTTGGTTCAAGGATCTGGTTTGAAAAGCACCTGAAGTCTTTCTGGTTTGTTTGAGAGAGAATGGGCTCTGGCCTTAGCATAAGGAACAGCATGTATACACATAAGGCCTCTGTTTATTTAGTAACTGAAGATGGTGAGTAGTAAAAGCAATTCTAATTACTCTCACTTCGAACTTTATGAGTTGTAAATCTTCTCCTTCATTTTCCTAGAGAGAAATCCCAACTGATACAAAGGAAGATTATCTAGCTCATTCCAGACTCCTTATTCTCCTCCAAAGATAGAAGTGACCCAGACAACAACAGGAATGGCCACTGAGGAACGGTAATTCGGGAGGATCTCATATCATATAAGGGTAACCATGCATGAAATGAGTTGGGAAGGGCACTGCACCCTGAGGAGCCTTTCACCTGCAGCAGTTTTGAACATCCTTGAACTGGCCTGTTTACACCAAAGATGGACAGGTCCCAGTCAGAGCAGGATCTTTATTCAAGAAGTATATTTTAGTATGTGTTTCACTTTAGGCCTATGTTCCACTGATTTCATATAAAGCCTTGTTCAATTGAGGACTAGAAAGTGATGTTTTTAGCTTTTGTTCTCATTTTGTATTTCAGCAACTCTGCTTTTTTTTTGCTTTTGTTTTCCTTTGGGAAAAAAAATCCTACAGCCCAATAGCAACTCTGGTTATAAGCTGCTAGTATTCTTGGCAATGAATGCAGGGAGACTGGAAAATGATTTTACTGATGGAATTTCCTCAATACCTTTAGCATTAGACACAATGGAGAGAACGTGACTTTGACGTAATAAATCCACTCGAGTATTTGCTTAAGGCCAGCCCTCCATGACTCTTGAACATATCTCAGTCAGGAGGGGATGGGCTAGAAGCACAGTAATTTGTCATTTAAAGGAAAAATGTCTTTTTTTTTTCTGAAATATACAGAGCTTTAGGATCTATAAAGGCCATAGGTTGACAAAGTAAAGATTTTTCATTATTAGGTCAGACATTGTTCATCAAACACTTGATACTTCTGATATGGTATTAGCAAAAAAGGAAACCAACTTCCTGGTACTGTGTATTGAAGTCACAGAATTGCATGCCGTGACCCTTTAAAGAACTGAGAAATTTCTCTGTAAATGTAACAGGACTGTTATATTTTTTTCTTAGCCCTGTCTTTACCTCCTCCTACTAACTCCTGCTTCTTGCACTAAGCAGCAAAGGAGTGGCAGCTACAAATCTGTATTTGAAAGAGCCCAGGCGTAAAGAGCTATCAGTTAGTTGCTGGTCCTACACCAGACTGAACAATGACTAAAATTTAATGGCAGACAGTTTTCCCTTACTTTCCTGAAAACTGCTAGAGTTTGGAGCAGAGGAATTTTCCTAAAGCAGAACTAAAATCATGAGATTGGTGGGAGAGGTCTTAGATAATACTGAGTGCCAGAGGGTACAGAGAAGGGCAAGGAGAAAATTTTTGCCATGCAGAAGCCTATTTCTGACTACAAACTTAGCTAAAGTGAAATAAAATTCATTTGGAGGGGAGAAAGTCCATGGTTAAGGGAAGCTGCAGGTAAAAGATCCTGTACATGCTACAGCAGAGGCACAAACTTTAGTGACCTGTCAGTAGGACTAGCCAGACTTGTCCAGGGCTACGTAAGACCCACAGCATCCCACCACACATCTGCCTTCTCAAACTGGAGTAGCAACTCTCTGCTTCTCTACTCTTCCTATTCCTCCCTCCCTACATCCTCTGCCCCATACCTCCCTAGGGAAGAGGCCGCCACCTGAAAAAGAAACAATTTTAGAAACAGTCCCACAGAACGCAAGCCATTGTGTAGGCGGCAGGTTCATAGCTGTGACTTCAGCTGTTCCACAGCAATTTCTTATCTGCAGGCACCTAGGCTAGGGGATATACAAAGTACCAAAAAGGCAGAGGTGGAGGGATAGGGGGTGTGAAAGCCTCCATGCAGGTGCATGCTGTGAAGTTGATAGCCTAAGGTAATTTGGTGAGGGGTAGAGATGACCTACAGGACTACCTGAAGGTCAGGACTCCAGGCAGTGGCTTGTATTCACTACACCTGGGGCTACTGGCAACTAGTCCATGGCCTGGAAGGAGGTCCTTGGGTAACGTGGATCATCTTGTAGCTGCTGCTACCCTCCCACCCACCCCAAACACCCCTACCACACGCCCATGAGGGAGTTGGGATGCAGGAATTGCTCTCAGAGAGTACTCCTAGTTGCTGAGGAAAAGGAGAATGGGCAGTGCATGCAGACTTGCAAAATATCACTACTGAAGCTCCCTCCACCCCCTCACCATGTAACTTTTTGTGCTGTTTAAAGAAGAAATGTGTTGACAAGTCTTAGCAACGTCTGACTCAGATGGCCATAAAACCAGAGCACCCGTTGGGCTGGAGATTCTGCAGAGCAGATGGTGACGCTGGGGTGGTGATGGAAAAGCAGCACTGTAAGTATTTCACTGCTTCTGAGAGAGGAGCCATGCCAAGGACATGAAGATGAGGGACAAAGGGAAAAGCTAGTTGTAAAATCCCCATCTACCTGGGGAAGCTTAGAGCCAAATGGGCTCAGTGTAGGGCCCAAATGCATCAGGTTGGGGACTATACCCTTCTGTGATAGATACACACAATCAAAACACTGGGCTATTTTTTTTTTTTTAACCTGCAGTAAGTTAAAAATACTAGTCATGTGCAGTGGAATGAGAAATGTTATCGCTGCCTTTAAAAGACCATAGGACATGGAACAGAAAGGGTTTTCCCCTTGGCTCACATGTGCCAGGAGCAGTATGCAACCTTGTTTTGTAAGAAGCACAATGATCTTCTAGCACTGAAAAAAAAAATTGTTAGCTGCAAAAAATGGGAGAGCCAGGAATGTATTATACAGGAATGGGTCTAGCCAAAGTAAGCAAAATCCAAACATCCCACACTTCCCAAATTATTTTCCTTTCCTGCTTAATGCACTGTAAATTAAATTCAGTTGGACTTTGACATTATTATGGACTGGATTTAATCCCATTTAAATTGTACATAGATAGGAATTGATGATAAAGTGATATTGTTTGAACAAATAGCTCACTTCCTCTGCAGTAATTCTTACTATTGTTAACATATTAATAATGATAGTCATGTGCTGCGTTTATAATAGCGCCTTTCTTCATCAAGAATCATAACGCTCATGTGAAATAAACTGATTGTACTATACATATGCTATCTTAACTGAAAACATACCCAACATCACAGCTCTTCCTGTAAAGCATTCTTTAAAACACAAGAAGGTTAACTTTCCTACCAAATCATTGCATTTGCAGTACCTGTTTTATTGTTAAATATGCCTCTGCTCATTCCTCTATAGAGCTTATAAAATGCTTTCCACCAAAGTAAATCTGCAGGATGTCTGCAGCATTAGGCAGTCTTCCTAAGGGAACTCCTCATTTTTTTTCAGTCTGCAGTCATTCTTGTTAAGTTTGATTTTCTTCGATTTTTGTAAAAACAAGACAAAACTTGGTGGTGCAAAAAGACTGCTAATTGAACAATATTACTGCTTCAATGATTCCATTCAACCATTACTGTTGACACTTTGGGTGTGCAGGAAACATGAGGTAAGACTTCATTGCTCAGTCTTGAGTGAAATAGGAAGGTATATGTCTTTTTTACTCAAGAAAGCTATCTGAGATCAGTCCTGGGAAAAAGATCCTAAGAAGTTCATGCTGCTTAATGCCATTAGACTATACACCCTGGCGATTTAGGCTAGGTATCTCAATTAAAAATTATAAACAAACAATCTCTATATCTTTATGTAGATGAACAAAAGTTGTCTTAAATCTAATTCAGGGGAGCAAAAAACTGTGGGCTAAATTCACTAATTTATAAATAAAGAACCTTTGGCCTTCTTGATTCAGTAAACTTGGACAGGCTTGCAAAACTCTTTTAGTTTTGTTTAGGTCCACAGGGACAGTAACAACAGAAACTGAAATGTGTGGAGAAGTGTTTAAAGGAGCTTTGTCTTTCTTTAAATTCAAAAGTAAAAACTTTCTGCAAGAAATTTAATATGAATGGTTCCTCTTCCTCTTGCTGCTCAAGTTTTAAACAAGGGTGATTTGGAGGAGTTAGAAACTGGACAGTGAAATCCTTTCCACCAGAGATGACATTTCTTAGCTATTGTAAATTGAGAGTGCCCCATCGCTGCCATTACTGCTGAAACATCTCTGAGTGACAGATAAGTGTACAGAATCTGTGCTATTGCATGAGAATGCTGAGAAATTATATTTTTTTCCTCTTAGGATCTATGAGTATATTGTCATTAGCCAGTGTAGATAGTAGACGTAGTCAATATTGGCACTGTCCATGAGCCCAGTGTCAAGATTTAATCAGTCTCTATTCTTCTTGATGTAGATTTTTGTTATCTTACAGTTACTACGCAAATTGTATTTGTTGGCCTTCTTAACCATATCTAAAGATCAGAAAATAAGGGAGGAAGAAAGAATGATAAAAACAATGTTGAAAGAAGAAGTTAAACTGCATTCTGAAAAACAAAATTGAGAAACTACCCTTCTAGAGAGAGAAAACAAACAAACAAAAAAAAAACAAAAAATAAGAAAAGAAAAAAAAAAAAGAAAAAGAAACAGAACACAAATCTCTTGTTGGCCAAGCAATGAAAATGACTATTTCTTAGAGAAATGGTTGAATAGTTAAAAGAATGAGGGAAAGATGGTGTCAGCGAAAACATTTTGTGCATGGTTGATATAGTGAGTTTTCTTTACCAGACAGGTGTAATAACAGTACAAGCCGTAGGAATGCTCTACCATGTGAATCCACAGATTGACAATACAGCTATTCTTTGCAGTTTATAACAACAAACCAAGTGCTTTGGCTACAGAAGCTGAATCTACAGAGCTAACATGGGTAAGCAAAAAGGAAGCATGCATTCTGAAATATATCCAGGATGGCAGGTTGTTAACGCAAAATGCCATAAATACTGTAAGGTCCAACAAGTAAGGAAGAATTGTAAATGCTGTCTGAGATGCCATATTATTCACAGAAGGCATACAGAGACCTAGCAACAGCAAATAGATGCCTTTTGTCTGAACTGTTATCAACTCTTGTGGTTATAGAAAAGTAGGAGGGTTCATGCTTGATGCTCTATAGGGCCAATAGCACAGCCCTTGTCCTCCATCCCTTCCTGCCTCTTTTGAGCATCTCATGCTAGGACTTACACTTACTCCCTGTGTGACTCTGTTAGCACAGAATAGACATGCATTTGTAGATGAAGGTAATTCAGAAAAATGCTTTCTGAAGCTGGAGAGTGTCTTAGTCTGAATTAGCTTTGTCCACAGACCACTCTTTATTTGCAGATAAGAGCAATCACCCAGGAAGCCAATCAATGACAAGCTGCACAGTTTGAATTCATGCACACACCCTTAATCCAAATTCACTTCCGTGAGGAGATAAGCTTTCAGTAAGTTCACTAATCAACCAGTATAAATGGAGAAAGCAGAACAGGAGGTGCAGTTTCACTACTCAGTTTATTTTCCAGGATTTACGTTTAACTTAAGTCAAAGGTAAAATGAAAGAAGTACTCTCATACTAATTTCCATCGAAACGTTTCTCTTTTAACAAACCAGCATTTGCAGATAAACACAGTCGGAGGAAAAAAAAAAGGAAAAAAAGATCTGAGACCCAACACATAAAATGCTCACAAAATAAGAAGCAACTGCTGATAGGAACAGGCTGAATATAAACGAAAGAAAAAAAGAGAGGAAGCTCACTAGGCAGCAGCTTTTCCAAAGACAGTGGTGCTGCTGGGGGTATTTTTATTGTATACTCAAACCATTCAGGATATTGGTTGATGTATCCTATACATTCGACAATCTTAGAGGCAAACCCTCCAGCAGCTATCCTAACATTTGGCTCTACAGAGACTCACCCTTGGTGGGTCATTAAAATAAACTGAATTCTTCCAAAGGTATAAGGAATCTTTAGTA
The DNA here is from genome assembly GCA_013399475.1 of Chauna torquata. Classification (NCBI taxonomy): domain Eukaryota; kingdom Metazoa; phylum Chordata; class Aves; order Anseriformes; family Anhimidae; genus Chauna; species Chauna torquata. The sequence continues at coordinate 85,049 of VXAL01007846.1, read as the reverse complement.
AGATCATCAGGAGAAAATAATGGAGGCAGCTAGTTTTAGCACATCTCTTAGGAAGTTTGTTGTACAGGAACTTTTCCAGATTGTGCAACTGAGGTACAGTTTGAGAGAGAGCATAGGTCTGTTGTCCATGCAATGAAGTTGCCTCCTTAACTTTGAGTCATTCTCACAGGAAAACTGCTGTCCATGTCTATCAGACCTGGGTTTGTCTCATTACTGCTTTATTAGCAACCCCAATGAACACATAAACAGTCTTTTGCATCAATACCTTTTTGCTGCATTGGCCCTTGCATTTTTCACTGGAAGTGTTTTGAGTGACAGGCAACAGGACTTCTTCAGCCCCATGTAGATCATCTGCTGCTCCCCAGATAGCTCCTGTCACTTACACTGACGTTGCAAATACACTCAACTCCTAACTTCATTCATCTTTGATGTAGAGATCATAGTGAGGAAGGCACAGGACTGGACATGGATAGGAAGAATGAAGTCTCTAATGCCTTTTTAAGGCATTCAAAAGCACTTGCTCAGTTAGAGAACGTAAAAGTTTTGTCTGGTAGCACTTTGCTCTGTTTTCAGAAGTGCAATGACTTTAAATTGTAGCTGCTTCCTTGTAATTAACTGAGCACAAAAGCCGAACCCATGGAAATTGTACAGTAAACACCACTGCTTATTGGCATAGTGGAAAGAACAATGAAGGCACAGACTCCCATGTTAAAACCTAAGAACAACACAATATAATGTATTTTGGGGTGATTCCATTGTGCTGGTATATTTGATTTAGGGACAAATAGATGCTCTTGCCAACACAGAAACAAATTCACCCCTACCATTATGTTTGGGCCCCTTTTCAGCCCTCCCGTGTACGGTGTTTGCTGAAGTCTGCCTGACCAGTTAAGCAGAAGGTTAGCTGTGCTGCAACAGACATGTGAAAAGCAATTTAATGATTTATTAAATCTATTGAATGCAGGTTTTGAAAAACAAACGTTGTCCAATGCAAGAACACCATTAGTGGCACATAGCAGTTTGCTTCACTAAAATTTTCCTTTAGGACCTCCCAAAGCATATCAGAATACCACTGGAGTAACATTTGGTCTCACAGGCTATGCTGTCCTGAAAAAAAAATAAGGCCAAGCTAGGATGAAGGTGATGCAGTCACCTTTTTTGCAGTATAAACACCCAAGACAGCCTCTGGTTTACATGACAGTGAGTTTCAAACAACACCTGAACCATGAAATAGAGGCGGTCTTACAAGCCTCCACATCTCCTTGTCACCCAGCAAAAAAGGCCAGGTCACTTGATTTGACTTCAAGTCTTGAGATCTGCAGGTTTGTGGTGAAGAATGGGTCACAGATAAGGTGACTTTCAGTGACATTGCCTCAGTTAGAATAGAAATTGTAAAGCTAGTACTAAAAAAACAATGTGGGAGCTGGGTAACTCAGGACGTAAGCTGTGTTAAATGTTCAGTTTGGCAAAGGTCCTGGATGTGCCATTGCAGCCATGATTTATATCAAATCATATATTGAAGGCAAGAAGCTGAAGTTTAACTTGGCTGTCTGTATAGAAATATGCCAACGGTCAGGAACATGTTGTTCAAACAGGCAACATGGACTTTAGAGTGTACTAAAAGCATCAACATGGTGCTCCCAACTTGTGACACTAAAAGTCTTGTCTCTGGTCTACAAGTGAATTTTGGTAAGAACCTCAAAATGGAGGCAAACTCTCAGGTCATCAGATCCCCTTCTGGCATCCAGAAGGAATCGTGTTAAGTAATCTCTCAAAAATGTGTTGATCTCCACCTTAAGCCCGCTAGGATTTTTGCCTTCACCATTTCCCAAGAAAAATTATTTCAGAGCCTTTCACTTTTGATGGCTTACAAACTATATCTGATTTCCAGATTAAGGAAAAAGAAAAGCAAACACCTTTGCAAAAGCTGTTGATTATTCCACACTCCTTGTGTTGATTTTCTGGGTGTAGATGGTGTGTGCACCAAAATATGCAAATTGGTTTTATATCCTTTACCTAAAAAAAGCTCTGTCAGCACCAAATGTTTCTAGTTCTCAACAAATGTTTGTGTTTACAGTCACAAGGATTATGGCTGTAAGTGGGAATTAGAAGAACTAGAAAAATAGGACACATGAAATAACAGGATTGCTATGCAAGCACATGGATGTATTACTAACGAATCCAATGCTTTACTGCAAACAAAAGACTAATTGTCTCTTCACACAGTTTTTTACCTCACTAAAGTTCTATTGACTTGAATTAATTTTGTCCTGGTTTATGTTGGCCTAAGTAAAAACAGAAGTGAGCCCAGTAACACCTGCAATAGAAATATAGCATTGTTTCAAGTGGACTTTAAGGGTAAAACAATTAGCAGTACTTAGTATTCTCTCCCCAAGTGCATACACTATGCTAAAACTGATATAAAGTAATCCATAATAAGATGTTTCATAACTAACTGTATAAATGTACTGAGAGAATACTCAGTTAGTAATGTGACTTCACTAGACCCTGGTGCAAGCAGAAGAAAAAAAACACCAACTAGGAAATCAGGAATTATATCTAAAAGAATGAAGAAGTTTTTAAGAATAATTTAGTACAGCTATAATGATTACGAATAAAATTTTCATCATTCTAAACATTCTGATATTTAATGAAATCGAAGGCCTTCAAGCACTTTATCTTCAAGACTGATTTTAAAAAGAATTTTTCTCCATGTTTCCCTCAAACCTAAAACTAATTTCCAATAGATCAAAAAAATGTTTACCCGGGACTGACACATGGTCAAACTATGGCTCCTTTTCTTAAAATTTCACTTGCATGGCTGCAGTGTAGTCTATTCCTCAAAAACATGAGAATGCATCATGGTACTTTTAAGTGTAACATAAACTTTTGGCTTTTAATTTGTTCTGTTAATTGTATTATTATAATTGTGCTCTCTTGATATCGTAAAGGAAAGATCAAGGCCTGCCAGAATAAATGAACTGGCAATTTATAAAGTTTCATTTCTGGAGTGCCGACAATACCCCTAGTACAATTTAAAAGCCAGAGCACAAATAATATTATAAATATAGCAATATAATAATCTAATCTAAGTCAAACAGTTTAAAAAAATTCACTTCTGGATTTTTTTTTTTTCACCTTGGCAGTTTGTCACATTTAAAAATACTGTGAATGGTTCAGAACAAGGTTATTTTCTGACACAGTGTCGCAAATCCTTTATCAAAGAAAACAGGATTTTTGTAAATTCAACTGAACAAGGTGCCTTGCTGAGGGCTAGTGGTGAGCTCAGGAGTAACAACAATATTGAAGGAGAAAGACAGATTAGCAAGGGGGCTCTGTTTCAGTGGTGCAATTACGCATTAAAATTTTTAACACTAGAAATTACTACAACTCATGGTTACCAATATTTTGCAGGACAAAAACCCAAGGTATGACGCTGCAAAAGACTGACACCAGCGCGAAGTTAAGCAGCTGCAAAAAATGGTGCGCCCTGTCATGGAGAGAAAGCGAGAAGGGAGGTTTGGTGGCAGTGACAGGCACTACAGCGGTTTCCTCTTCCTATTAGTGATGCAGAGTGCTGCCAAGCTAAGCGCTGGTCTTTGTGTTTGTTCAAAATAAAAACCTCCGAAGTAACCATTATTGATTTTTGGTTTGGTGAAAATAACTACAGTTTGTTGCACGCTCCATTAAAGAGTGTGTCTCCTTAGAGAAGGATGCTTGTTGCTGGCTGAAGTGGACCTTCTCCAGGATGGGGAGATGGCTCCTTCCCTGAGAGTAACTGCACAGGCTTAGCTGGGAGGAGATTTGGGAGGGCAAACGGAGCCAGAGGGGGTGCAAGAGGTATGAGGTGAGCCTGCAATGGGAGTGCAGATGGGGAGAGGAGGAGCGGGGGCTTTCTGCAGCCAAGAGCCGTCCCAAAGCCAGACTTCAGAGGTGAAGGTGAGAGGGAGGCTTCCCAGGGACCCTGAAGAGACCTGGCAGCTACAGCAGGGGCTGGTCCAGCAGGGAGGACCCACTCTTCACGGACACAGCTGAAAGGGGATGTATTTAATCCAACCTTTTAAAATCAGCTTGGCCCAACAGCTCTGCAGTTCCCCTTCTGAGAGCCACCCTGTTGCAGACTATGATTTTGTACTCTAGTGGTCTAGACTGGAAGTATCTGGCACTTTTTTTGGCGTGGGAGAGCCATTTTTGCTTTAAAAACATTTCACTTCAGTGAACTAGCTGGCTGGGGATCTTGTTGCACCACATTTCTGTCACATCCTAACACCACTTTCAATGTCAGCTCGTACCCAATGACAGACTTGGAGAGAGAGAGGGCTTTTCTCACTCTGAGATTCTGCTGACGCAGGCATGTATTTCACTCCTCAGGACGGTACTGAGCCATCTTATCTCTCCAGCTATAGCATGGACTAAAAACCCAACAAATTTGTATTTCCCTCAAAGCAAGTTGTGCAGATGAAGCAGGACCTGCTAGTCCAGTCAGGATCCATTAGCAACAAAGATTACATATTTCAATGTTCGCTACGTTGTTTTGACTGCAGGAACAAGGAGAAACAGTTCTTAATTACTATTAATCCTTTGCATGCATTATTGACAGACTATTTTGTTCAAATAGTTGGAGCTTGCAGTGTTTTACTTGCTCCATGCACAAAGTATTCATCTTTGCTGATGGAAATAAAAACTTTATTTATTGTTTTGTTAGGAGAATCTCATGCAAGGTAGCCTACCTTATGAGGGAAATAAAAACTAAAAATGTAGTTCATTTTTAATCCAGTAACAAAATGTTGTAATAAAAAAAAAAAAAAAAAGGTTCCTGAATTATCCCAGATTTATGTGCTAGAAGCTAGGAAGAGAATCAGGCCAGAAGATACCAGAAACTGGAGAATTCAGAGTGGTTCAGTACCAATGAAATGTAACTATATCGTGGAACCTCCCAGTATCTAGCAGCAAAGAAGATATTACACTGATGTAGGACTATTCATCAGATAAAATAATGACTTATTTCTTCAGGATTTTTGTAGAGCAGACAATTTAGTTGTCATAAGTGCCATGATATCCCAGGACAAATATCAGCTATGTTGACTGAAGACAGTGGCAATATCACTGATCTTTTCTCTCTGATGACAGTGACAGGACCCGAGGGAACAGCATGAAGCTGCATCAGGGCAGGTTGGATGTTGGGAGAAGGTTCTTCACCAACAGGGTGGTCAGGCAATGGAACAGGTTCCCCAGGGAAGTGGTCACAGCACCAAAGCTGCCAGAGTTCATGAACATATAACTCTTGGACATATGGTCTGATTTTTGGGTGGTCCTGTGTGGAGCCAGAAGTTGGACTCGATGATCCTTGTGGGTCCCTTCCAACTTGGGATATTTTGTGATTCTATGATACCCATGTCCAGGATGCAAGGAAACTACTTCCACTGAGTCTTACTCTGAAGTGAAAAAGCACCATCAATTGCAAGCCACTTAATTCATTAGTTATTAATAAAAACACTTGAGTGAAGTTGAGCACACTCTTCAGCATTGCTCTGAAAGCAAAATCTGAGACAGCTGGGAAAATCTTACTTTTTTTTTTCTTCAGATATTTTTCCACTCGTTGAGCTTGAGGGAGGGAAAGGTGAATTAATAGGCATAGCTCCTGTTTCTGCCAGAAATCTTTGTATGACCAGTGATTTAATACCTAAATTATCCAATTATGAAAGTGTGGATGTAGGGTGAGAATGTGCCTGAAACTGCTTTTCATTTTAGGAAGGCTAAAAGGGCCATTATTACAATCTAGTCTGAACAGCACGACACAGGCTACAGAAATGTCACCCAATGAACTACTTTTTACTGGAAATGCACAGATATCTTCATGAAGATGTCCAATCCAACTCATTTGGCAAGGAGAAGTTCAAACACCCACAGTGATGCCACAGGGCTGATCTGCTTCTTGGTAAGCAGCTTCTAAATGGGCACTTTGTCATACAGAGCAAGTGTTGCAGACTTTAATAATTCTTTGAAGGATTTCCCAACATAGTTACTTTGGAAAAGTGCGATAAATGTAGCAGTTCCTGAAAATTTTATTGGGGTAACAGTAAAGAAAACTGGATCTATAGCATATGCCACATGCCCAGAAAATCTTTTCCGTGCCTAAGCCTGAAATGACTGTATCTGAAAAAGCTGGAGAACATCATCAAAAGCAAAGCAAAACTGGAACTGGGAGAGATTGAAGTAAGTTGGGGGTACTTGGGGAAGTGAAGATATCTGCTTTGGTCCTTGGGAGAGACAGATCTAGGGGAAAAGCTAATTCCAGGCCATAAAGTAGCAGCATTAGCAATGATTTGCTGGCATGGCTACATGGCACTGTGCTAGCCTTTTGTTTGTAGAACAATGCTTACTGAGGGTCAGATTAAACTCTGGTTTTAAGCCAAGTTTTTATGGTATTGCAGGAAATTGATCGGTCAATACAGAAAAATGTCTGCACACACAGAGAAGTGAAGACAAGAAGTTGTAAAGGTGTGGCAAGGGACTTGCCTCATGGCTATCTTTGAACAGCAGTGTAGGGAGAGGTGGTGACATGAAAAAAAACAATTCAGAGCTGGAACACAAGAGCATTTACACACTTCTTCAGTGACCTTCAGAAATTCAAGCTGGATCTAACTGACATACAAAACACATAGGAATGGCAGCAAACTCCCCTGCTACCAAGTTAGCCCAATTTTAAGCTCCTTTTGACTTGCAGGAGTGATGCTGAGACACTGGGGTAGTTCAAAATATGACTTACTCTGTGACATGGCTGAGAATGAGGTCAGATACTACAGACCAGATTTTAAAAAAGCAAAACGAAGTAAAGGCAAAATTCATATGACCACTACAAATGTTAAAGGTAAGTGAGATGGAGCCCTCCCCAGAGAACATACTGAAAGTAATGATACTGTTCGCAGCATCATTCTTGTTAGACATTAGAGTGAAAGAATCTTTCACTAAAAGTCCTGAAGATGGTTGTGATGTTCAAGGTAGGGCATAGGGTTGGCAGAATTTGAGGTAAATTTCTGGCATTTCTCATTAGAAATGTATAAAACTGACATTTGGAATCAACTTCGTACATTGCTTTAAAAGATTTAGACAAGGTAGGTCTGGACTTACCTTAGACTGCCTATGAAGTCAAGAGGGTTAGGTGGGAGCATTTCTAGAGGACAGTTGAGCTCTTAGGCAAAGTGCATATCAATATTCAGTAACTATGCTGAAAGTTTAGTGTGCCTTAAGTCCCATTTTAGATGCATATTTATTTTGCCTGAGGGTAGGTGGGATGAACTACAGTCTAGCTACCCTGTCTTCTACCCAGTGATATCAACAGGAGACCTCACTGGATTGGATCCTCTGGAGGATCAGAAGTTAAACAATTTCCGTTCCAACAAGGAGGATATTTTAAAAACAGACCTTCACAGACAGCAAACTTGAGTGAAATAGGGCTATCTATAAACAGAAGGCTCAACCTAAATCTGCAGGAAGCCACCAGAGAGAGTCCCTTTGAATTAAAAAAAAAAACAAAAAAAAACCAACAACAACACATTAAATTAAAGCCAGCAAGTATCAATTAAACTATCTTAGAGACTACTGATGAAAAGTGGTTCTTCACACCTAAAGAAACAAAGTGCATAAGAAATTACAACTGTGTAGCTTCACAATCAAACCCTGGCCTACTTTTGACACAAAGCCAGCCTGGGCACACCTCCGATGGTGTTGCTTTCCTAAGAGAGGAATTGGTGTTGTCAAAGAATTAAATGGATGTGAGAATGGCCTTGTACAAGGTAAACAGGCTTAAAACCCATTGTTGCCCTAAAGATATTGAATAATCAGATCCTTTGAAGTGTAAAAACCAGAAAGATTTTCACAACTGATACCTTTGTCTCGGTGTCTTTGGAAAATTGTCACACTTCTTTCTTGTAAAGGAAGAAGTGTACCCCCTTCAGGTTTGCAAATGGTGTGTTATATACTAGTGCAAAAAGTTTTATAAACAGAAATGTTACAATCACATAAAAGAAATAGTGCCCTACCTTTATCGTTATCTGGGATCAGAAAGGAAATATAAACAAGACCAAGAACATGTATTTGAGCACACAAAATCTGCTGAAGAGTTGGACATAGCTCTCAGACCACCCATTGCTTGGTCTACCCCTTCTCTGCAAGATGATCCATCGAATTTGCCGTATTATTTTCTTTCCTGGTTCATTATTAATCAGGTAACTTTCCTGAGTGATACTTAGACAAATTTTTTCACATTTACATTGCAACTTTCTCATTCTAATTGTTAAGGTAGTACACTGAAACAAAATAGGTGCTGCATTCTTTTAAACAATCCCTTCTGTATTAGAGGGCATGTACAGTTCACAGGCTTTGTTTTCAGCTCAAGATTATAGATACCAGAATAGATTGATATCGATACAGAACACTGTAGATAAAACTAGAAGTCTGACTCCACAGCCAAGGGATCCACTCTACGGAAAAGTTTGTGAAAGAACAGTGCCTCTCCCCAAAAGTTCAGAGCAGAACCTTTAATTTTCTTCTCCTCCTTGTAAATACCAATAATCATTAACAAAAACCAAACAAAAATCTAGCTAAACTGCGTCAAAGTAGTATTGGGAACCAAGCTTTCCAAGCCACAAACCAACAGGCAGAGTTCACACTGTAATGACAACCCAGCTCACTTCACACTCGTGGCACGATAATGAGTCTTCGGACTTGTTCACCTGACACAAGGCAGTATCTGTAGCAAATATTTATTTTAGTAATATGGGACAGTACTTCCTGGTATGTTTTCTCAGAACTGCTCAACAAGATGGAGTACCATCCTCTTGCGATAAGAAAAAAATAGCTACAAGCTGAAACCAGTTGAGCCCCAGCCCGACTGGCTCATCTGAAGAGTGGTTCTCCTGGGGCTACCCTAGTAAAGTGGATGCTGGTGCAAAGAATTCACACAGAAGGGAAGAAACAGTACTTGGAGCAATGCCACTGATTTTTCTTGCATTATGCCAGTGAAGTGTTTGACTTGCAGACTGGTCACTAGCTGGATGAGATGCCCTGGGGCTACACATGAGTGTTTGAGCATGCACACTTGAGAAACAGTCACACAGCAGTGGCAGCAGGATCATGCCCAAGTTGAGTGCTCACAGGGAAGCTTTCCCTGGAAGAGCTGGCTATGATCATACCTTGGCCAACTCTGGCCTCAACCCCACAAGCCCAGGGGGGCTTTCAGGCTGATTTTTGTTCCTGTGCATGTGGGGCAAGGGGAGATGTTTCACCCATTGACTCTCTCTGCGTTTGATCCTTTGGCTGTCTCTGAGCTGAGGAAGCTGAAAGTTTGCATTAAAGTGGCTTTGCTTTGCTGGCTGCATCTCATCTAACTCGAACTCTGCATCTGCGAACAGAGAATCAATGAGTTCACTTTAATACCTGGCCACTGGAGCTAGAAATAGTACAGCACAGGCCAGTTAGACGCCAGACTGAGTGAGTAAACGAAGTATCAGGCATAATTGGGAGTGGAGAAGTGGAACGTGGGGTTTCACATTATTCTCTGTTCAAAAGCACTCTTCAGATGGGAATAAGCTGTTGGTTCCAGCTTTAAGCTAAAATAATTTCACTTGCCTGAAAATCAAAGTGCATGCCAAAAATGAACAGGAAAGTACACCTTTAAATCAGTGCCATTCTCAGTTTCTGGATAAAGTCTCATCACCAGTAAAACACACAGGAGAGCAGACTTCTAATTATACCTGATAATATTAAGTAGTGTTTTATGCCCTTCTCCCACCTGAAGATAAAGCAGAAATGGAAAAGATTTCCGCTAGTATTCTAGCTAAGCCATCCTATTGGGAATGATTGATTTGCAGGGTTTACATGAGTTTGTATCTGACTAATTACAGAACCTGTTTACTCTTCTGATGACAAAAGCACTCAAGAATGATTTATTCCCCCTCAGGGAAAGTCGAGGAGAGAAGGAAGGAATGTCCTTCTTTATTGCTGCTGTTCTTTGCATTGCAAAAGCAGGCATGCACTTGATTTGTATCAGTAAGAAAATTTTCTGGGTTAATGTGAAATTTGTACGTGAGCCTCACTGCCAAGCAATTGCAACATATGCTTTCCAAGGGAGTTGCACTGCACTGAGAGTTATCTGAATTATTTGGGGATTCCTATCATTTATAATCAAGCAAACTGGTCCAGTGACTAGGGCAGAGGCTGGGAATGGGAGAGTTGCAATTTGTCACCAGCACAAACATCTTGTTGAATTTTGTTGCACATGTTTCCCAAAGGTGACTGCATGGTGCTATTCCCATTGCAATTGCCTATTTCCCCTGCAATTGTTAGGAACACCCAACCTCTCTTTTGCTGTTTTTTAAGAAATAGAATAGAAATGAAGGATGAAATTCACCTCCTCTGACTTCAGCTGTCTAAGCCGGCTGCCCTGGCTCTCAAAATACCCAGTGCTGACAAATTGATACCTTCCCAAGGGCTCTTACACACCAGTCAAGCTGAGACAAATCATTCCAGAAAAAAGCTGGAGAACTGATTAGTTAAAACGAGCTGAGCTGAATCCCGCAGAAGCATAATATGGGCTGCCCTATTGCATCACAGTGATGACCCAATAAGCATGAGCCTATCACGTAAGAGTGATGAAAAATTTATATCACTCAACTCCTATGCCTATTCAAAGTCAAGGATTCCAGCAATTTTAAGATCAGTAACGCCGTAATGAAACGGCACACTTGAAAGTAACTTGACATCAACTACAATGATTTATTATGAAAAAGAATTAAATAAGAGATTACTTGGAGCTCAATAGCTGCAGCATTTTAAAATGGAAAGCTAAAGGATAGCACACTTGATAGCCACTATGTCAGTTCCAAAGTATTCCCTCCAAAACAGTTTCCAAAAGCCCCCACTCAGCAGGCTGTGGGACACTGCACTCTAAGTCACAGTCCTTAGTTCTTTTTCAGGTCACAAAACGACCAAATTGCTCAAGCAACAAAAACATTTGCCTTCCCTGCATACTCTGAAGGTATTGTTGAGCTCTTTTGACCCCTGTCCACATAAGATACTGTCACAAACACCATGTCCCATTGGACACGCTAGACAGGAGTCAATTGTTTATAACACAAATCATAGTCATGTAACCAGTAGTGGATCTGAACATCAGTCTCTCACCAGACACACAGCTCAAAGTTTGATGTTGGCAAATAACAAGAAATGCTGGTGCGATAAGGACTCACAACAAGGGTGTGAACATGCTAATTTTGTAGCATACATTTAAAGCATATTTTTACACTCCTGACGTAGTGCTTACTGTGCAGAAGGAAAAAAGCACCTTACTTTCCTCCTGTGACCCAGATTGTCAGCCAATGTAGTTGCAGGACCACTGGGGAGAGGAACACAAAGGTGCCCCTGAGCTGAGCCCTGCCTCTCTGACTGAACGACATCTGTAGAAGTGATTGCTGTTTCCCTTCTGAGGAAAATGAGTTGAAGCATGTGGTTATGGTTTTATAATGTGCACTTTTTTCAGGCAGGACTTTTGAAAGGCATCAGCTGTCTCTGGAGTGCCTTGTAATAACCTTGGTTTATACACCATTACAGGATTAAAGACAGTAGCCTCCTTGCCCCTTTAGCAGCATCACTGAAACAAGAGAACAAGTCCTCTTTGAAATGCAGTTTATTCTACAAACATTTAGAGCAAAATCTTCAGCTAATTTCCATAACTGCATGTAATACCAGAAGGAAAAGGCACAGGAGAGAGGTACAGTCTCTTCAAGGTTACTCACAGCTGTTTCTAAGCTACTCACTTGCTAGGGAAGCATTAAACGGGAGCTGAAATGTCTCCTTTAGTTTATACTCGTGTCCTCTTTGGGCATTTGGTTTCCACACATCCACATTCATCTACATGCACATATGTGAATTCGACTGTCTTATGCTCAGAGCAAACCAGTTCCACCTTCACTGAGTGACTCTTTCTTTCATGGCAGCAAATGCATTTGTGTTCCATTTCATTGGTCTCAAAGGAATACCTATAGAAATGAGATTTGCACATCAGTCCACCACCTGTTTTCTTCCCAAGCCAATCTGTATTTGCCGTGCCGCTCTGAACAGAGATACTTCTAATGAGCAGAGAAACAAAATTTCCTATTTTTCTGCTTATTCATAACAGTCTTTCCTCAGGATGCTACTAGCTATGCAGGGCCAGATCCTCTGACATCAGTGAGGAAAATCCCAATAGGATCCACCAATAGGTGGATTTTGGATTGAGCCCATTCTGGCAACACAGAAATGAACAATTCACACAGAGACAAAAGAGCAGAAAGAACCTCCATCAAACCCCAGAGCTGTTTAAAAAATGCATAAGGACAGGAATTTAATAAATTAGATGGTTTTTTTTTCAAAGGGACCTATTTTGCCTATAAGGCACTCCTGTCACACTAAAGACATTTTGTCAAATTGCTAACAGTTGCTGTTCTGCACACCCGGTTTCCCAACCAGGTCTTTTCAAACAAGAACACAGGAAGACCAAACACGGGTGAGGACAGAAAAAAGTTTCCTACTTACACAGAATAGGTACTGCACGTCCCTTCGCAGAAGGGCACTGGGACCGGAGCAGCAGACTTACAGTTGTTGTGAACGATATACTGCTCTTTCATGTTGCGTTTGCACTTATGTGGCAGGTCGATGCCTGTGTGGGAGAACATTTCTGTTAGACTTTTTCAGACTGGCAAGTAAAAGAAGTTTTGAAAGACACCTGCTGGGAAGCCAAGGGCAGATCATCCTACTGAAATTTCTTGTAGTTTAAATGCATAACAAAACACACAAACAAAACCAACCAAACAAAACAAAACAAAACCAACCCAAAGGAGAGTGCAAAGAGGCACTGACTCAGCAAAGCATTTCCTCTCTTTTCTAGACACTTTCCTGTTTGGGGATTGGCTCAAATGAAGGCATGTGTAAGTTCATGTAAAGGTGCTGCTGAACTAGGAACAAAAGGAGACATGAAGGTGGTTGTTTTTCTTTTCTTCCTTCTTTCTTTCTTTCTTTAACTGCTATAAATGGCATTTGTTAACGTTTGTGACAATCTACAGTTTCTGGGTTGATGCTATAGAAAAAACTTTTTTCCATGCAATTTCCAGATGGAAAAATACAGAATATAATTCTTACAAATTCTCTCATCAGGAGTATAGTTCAAACTAACAATATTTCAGTTATTTAAAAATGCAGAAAAGGTGATCAAAGATTTTTAGTGTCCCCATTGGAAGAATGAAGCTGTTTTTGAGCCTCCGCAGTGAGGTACAAAACAGCTCTGCTGATATATGAACAGCCTTCCAGTCTCTGGAAACCACAAGTTCTCAGTGCATGTAGAAGAAAGGCTACAAGCAGTGGAGAATCTATCAGTATTTGAGCAGGGAATGAATGACTTAACACACTCACATGTCTTACAGCAGCCATCTGAAGTCACATCAACCGTCCCCTGTATTGAAAGCAAACAATCACAGAAGTTCAGATACTCTGGTCTAACATGCACGTATTGCTAAGCAGTCAGTAGCAACAAAGAGAGTTCAGATACATATCCTCATCTTTAACCAACAAACTGATTCCTCATCAGACCTGTTTGTGTACCAGTTATATATAAAACAGCTTTAAAAATAATCCAGCAGGGAGTGAATACTCTTAAAATTGTATCTCCACTCACAAGCCAGGTGGGATGTTCCGTAACACATGCCTGTCAATATGTAGGTCCTGTTGAAGCCAGCACAAAAGCCAGCTCCAAAGCCAGAGACTGACACCTGCTCCTGGAATTGAACAGCCTGACCTACACAGAACCAAGAAAATTCAGGTCAATGGCTCTGAAGCCCCTTCTGAAAATTACTGGAAACCACTGACCACTGAAAACCAGGTTGCAAGTGATCCCCTCTGCTCATTCATCTACCACTTCTTTTCTTAGCGGTACACCACATAGCAGAAGACACTGTGTTCATCAGTTCCTCTAAGGGTCCATGTTAAGTTATCGTTTCTTCAACTGCATTTCGTAACACTTGTGTTTCTTAAGTAATGAAAAATCCCACTTTGCCATTGCCCCAGTACTCTTCTGTTTCTAATTCTAGTGCTTTACTTCACAACAAGTAAAATGTGTGGGTTTCTTACAAACACTTTTGTTATACTTCTGTGGGACATTCCATTCAGGGCTGAAAAAGTACATTTCCTTCAAACAAGGATAATCAACTCAGAAAGATCAAGAAGCACTGTAGTGACTCATTGCCTCATTCAAAACAGTAAAGAAACCTCCCAGAGCAGTGGCAGGGCTCACTTCAAGAGGCTTTTTTTTCTGGTTCTAAAATACTTACTGGGACACAGTTTGATTCCTCAAATGGTAGGCAGACCTTTACTGTACTAGTCAAGGAAAATTGACCCCCTGATTCAGTGCACATGTACTGAGTACAGTTATCATATGGTGCTTTATAACTTTTTCCAACCTGAAAAACAACAGCAAAAATAAATAAATCACAACGTAGTGTAACAATACAAATAGAATAATGCAATAGTAATACAGTCAATGAACTGGTAGAGGGGCTCGGTTGTTCGTATCACCCTGATAGTGCTGAGGTGTCTGAAATTCACATCTACCAAGCTCACCCGCTACCAGCCTATGCAAAATTCCCTCTTTGGCCACCTAGGTGGAAAGAATCAAAAGCTGGTGGCAGAACGAGCATAGAGGTATGAGCAGAAATGCTAAGAGACACTACAAAGTACAGAAGGAAGGTCTGTTAATACAGGTGGAATAAAAGATGTACAAAATAAAAATAATTCTACAGGATTTCAAGTTTTTTAGTAGATGGAAGAAAAGCAAAAAGTATGAAAGATAAAAACAATCTTCCTAATAGAGGTTAATGGACAACGGCAAAGCCTCTTTCTGGTAACCACCTTTCAAGTGAAAGCATAAGAATTCTATATTGGCACAGGAGAAGCTAGCTTGCAAGATAAATCATCAAGGAATGAAAGGATGAAATAGAAAAGATGCAGACCTCAAAAGCCACCAGAGAAGAAATAGCGCATAAGACAATAGCCACTGGGTGAGACAGCATCATTAACTGTTCACAGCAATAGCAGGCTGTAATAAAAGCAAACAGCTAGCCTAAGGCTCAGCTCATGTCTACACAACGCCAGGCCGAGATGTGGTGTATTACCTGGGTGTCTTACCAAGGTGCACTACACTACAACAGCTAAGACACTTTTGATTGCTGTCACAGCAAATTCATAACTAGTGTTGGTACAGCTATATCAGCTTGCTCAAACTGTTTAGCCCTGTATCTCCAGGGCAAGATAATGACACTTTTTCCAGTATCGGAGCAGTTTAACGTGAAGCCAGCTCACATATCTCTGCAAGCGCAGTATTACACAATGCCACCATCCCCTACAAATTCTTTCTCTCTGCTGCATGTGAGGAAGAGGGCGTGACATGATTTCCATTCCTGCCAGGGATGCATAATTTTCAGCACAGCAGTGTCTGCAAGATGCTCTAAGCAAAGAGCAGCCATAAAAAAATTGACATTTACTTTGGAAATACAGATATTTAAAAATCTTCTAAAGGTCTTCCCAGCCTCAAAATGTATGACACTGCTTCAAAAAATATTGAGGTCTTCTGGATAATTCAGCTTTGCATGCAGAGCAAGGGAGGGCTCACCTCGATGGTCACATTGCCAAATGGGAAATTTGCCACACAAGCCACTTGTTGGCACTGGCTGCAGCACTGACCCTCCTGTTCCACATAGCGGAAACCCTGTGGGAATAAGGCCACGGTTTAGCCATGTTACCTGTGGTCTTGTTCACGAAACACTTTCGGATCAAAGCCACACTGGAGATGGCAGGGGAAATGAGTCAACCTTCTGGTTTCATTTCTGTTGCCTTTAGAAACATGTTGGAACTACTTTAAGCCTGACAATTAAAGCTGACAATTTCTTTCCCATATTGAATAGTTACTTCTGGGTCACTTCAGTTACCATGTAGACCCTGTCATTGGCTACTCTTCTTTGTTCTAACACACAAGTTAGAACAAATAAATTAATTCATCATATGATTACTTGCAAAATACACCACCAGTGCTTGGTCTGATATGATTATTCACTAGAATTGTCACTGTCAAACACATGAAGATCGTGCATCAGTTATTTTCCTCCCTGTATTTTAGGCATCCATCAGTCTTTTCATGGGTGTGGCTGGCTTCAAGATAATGGATAACGATTTTATCCATTTTTAGGATTGGTAATGGATCTAACCTTATCTGGGTGAGAATGGGAAAGAAATTATTCTTTGCTTGCATTCAGTAATAGACTGAACAGTTTCCGTGCAGACTTTCAGCTCATGAGTACTGAGCATTGCCTGGAAACACATAAACAACTGTGCAGTTTCCTTATAATCTTAATTTTTGAGCTGACAACACCACCAACAGAATGGCATAAACATCATCTTTCAGCAGTCAGACTTCTCTTTAACAGGTTTACAATCATTCTCCTTCAGGGCACCTCTCCCAAGGGTGACCTCTTAAATTTGCTAGAGCAAATATGGCTAGCACCCTAAAAAGGACTTTACAGAAATCTAATAGAAGATTATATCCTGCTATCTTTCGGTGAGGCAGCAGTTATACTACCACAGTTTTACAGTACATCCTCTCAACAGCCATTGTTCGTGGTGGGGGAGGCTGCATGCACAGTGCTGACCTGCTGGCAGGTGGTTTGGCATTTCACTGGAACGCACTGGATGTGGTTGGTTCGCATCACAGCGTCCTGCTCGTCTGTGCACACACAGTCCTGGCAGGAGTTTTTAGGCACCACTGCCCCGGGCTGAAAATATAAAGAAAAGCAGAGAGGAAACAAGCAATGGCAAGAAATCAGTGGGTTGTAGAATAAACATATATCCCTTGGACTATCAAAAATGAATGATTATGCTCGGGATTTATTTTCTGCAGAACTTCCTGAAATGAATACCTCCAGATCTCTAATTTCAAACTGTGATACTGTCAGTGACACTGTCAGTATCACAAAACTAACATGAGGCTGACATACACAAGTGCATTGATCACATTACACGAGTTATCTTATAAACTCCATGCTTCAAGTTTTCTTCAGGCTGACCTAGTAATTAATCTTACAACATCTAATGAGTTTTAAGATGTGTATTCAATCACTATTCTGACTTCTAGACTCTAAACAAAGGTAAGATCTCATTTAGTGAGCGAG
This sequence comes from Chauna torquata, assembly GCA_013399475.1. Classification (NCBI taxonomy): domain Eukaryota; kingdom Metazoa; phylum Chordata; class Aves; order Anseriformes; family Anhimidae; genus Chauna; species Chauna torquata. The sequence continues at coordinate 67,800 of VXAL01007846.1, read as the reverse complement.
CTACTGTTATCTAGGATTACCCGTTCATTAATATTTCCAGTAACACATAAGACTGCTTGCAGGGAAAAAATATGGGCCACTTTAATCCTGCTTTTTACGTGAGTGTTGACAATAACAAGCTCAGAAAATTCTGATTCAGGCTGTATCAACCTATGGAAAGAAGTGTGTGGGAGAAGACCTACCTTAAATTCAACTCCATCAGAAACACATACACCTTTTGGAACTGCAAGAAAAGAAAAAAAAAAGGGAAAAGGAGGTGCCAGGAATGATGTAACCAGTTACAGTACTCATCTCTGAATTCTCAGTGATTTAAAGAAGACAGAGAGTAGAACTGAGTTTATTCACTAGCCTTCGTTGCCTGCCCAAAAGAAGGAAAAACATAGCTAGTATTCATTGCTAATTGTTATTCTGAAGCCCACATGTAACATCTGCTCAGATGTTATGCACAAAGTGCAGGATAATTCTATATCTCGGTATTTTCCATATGGCAAAACCAATTTACCTCATGCAATTTTACCCATGCTTGAAATTAGTTGAGATTTTCTTTATTGTTAACCACCTTGCCGGTCACTGAGTAAATGGGAAGGTGGGTCAGGTATGTAATTCCAGAAACACAATCTGACAGCAGAACTTCTGTATAGGTTCAAGGTAATAGAAATTCAGTATCTGATCAGTAACTTTTGCCCTAAGAGACTGAATATTAGCTACAGAGAACTTGCACCAGTTACTCTACCTCCATAAAATGCACCAATTTTAAAGGCTGGGAGGGAAGGGGAGAGGCTATGTCTTGTGATTTTGACTCACTTAGAAAAACTGAAATAGTTCAAGGAATAAATAAAATTTCTTAAGGAAACATGGTACTTACTACAGGAGAAGATAGGACAACAACCATCCTCAGATATAGCTACCACTGGCTGGAAACCCAAGTCACATGCTGTTTTGTTGATAATGCAGGTTTTTATATCACATTCTGCAATAGACAATGGAGATAAAGTAAGCCAAATTGTCCTGTCCAGCAGTTTTACTTGCAGACCAAAGCTTGAACATCCTAGAAATTGCGTAGAAATAGGTTGCTCTTGAACCAAACATTTTTGGAGGTTGGGACATGTTCAGGTGAAGTTTCTCGAAGCTTGTCCTGTTCTAAAGCTCTTCCCTGGGCATTCAGTTCTGGCCCTTGTTCCTCCTTCTCTTCCTCCACTGGATGTCAGCTCTAACAAACTAAACATACTCAGAGAAAAAGGGAAGTGACAGAGAAAAGAGCTGGGGTAAAGGCAAATGAGAGTGGAAGGAGAAAAATCAGTGGATGAGGGCCAAAGATGTAAAGGTAGGGAGGTGCAAGGCAGAGCACCCTGACAGCGTCCACTGCTCCCTCAAGGCACCCAAAGGAGCCCAGTGGATCTCTGTCTGGGAGCATGAAGGGATGAGAAAGAGAAAAACATCCCACCACTGCCAGGATCCCCCCTCCTGCATCCTCCTATGAGTGCTAGGAATAGCCAGGGTCTGAGCAGACTAACGAGGAGATCCTGTGCTGTTGTGGGCATTTGAGACTGGGAGGATGCAAACTGAGTGGTGAGGGCAAACATATGTCGAGAAGCTATACACGAAGCCTTAAGAGAGGCAGGAAAGTAAGTACTTCCTTCCATATTGGATGAGCCCATGTGCAAGGATCACCCCCCTCATCTCAGAAGGGACAAGAGCCAGAGGATCCTTTGAAGTACCTAGTGGTCCCAATGGTCCATGTGGGATTTTCCAGCTTAGATACCTAGTGGGTCATGGCACTAGTTTAGAATAAAAGCTGAGCCAGAGGAGGTCTCTTGTGACAGCAAGAATAAATGACTACTCCAGTGTGTTTATTTGAATCTGGGACCTGTTGGGTCTTTTTAATTACACTTGAGGATCATCATCAGGCAAATGATGCCACGTGATGGCACATGATGCCATGTGATGGCACATGAATCATCTACGTACCACAGACTGTCTCTGTGCAGCATGGATCATCCAGACGTGGTTTTATTTTGCGTACAAAGCCCTCTTTAGTACAGTTGATAGATGGAGATTTAGCACAGGGGCGGGGGAAGCAAGAGATATTCAAGGTCACTTCATCACAAGCACAGTACTGACAGTCATGCTCCCAAGCTTCTCTAGGCTGTGAAAGCAAAAGAGATAGTCATTCAGAGAGCAAAAACTAGAAGCATTAGACTAATGAATGCCTGCTACAAGGCAGCACAGGGCCAGATCACCCTATTTCATTCTGTAGGAAAATCAGAGTTCAAATCCCAGAGGGCAGAGAAGGAAAAAAAATGCTATCTGCCACCTTTCTTTGTAGGTTTACATGTTTGCAGAAGGGAAACCTGTTACTTCTGCCAGAAAAGTGATTCCCACAAACTGCTATTTCTGTTTCCATATCTCTAGTAATTAACGAAGTTCTGGAGTTAATAAAACCTGCTCTTTTCTTCCCCAGTCATCACAGTTCGTTGGTATTTAAGCTTAGAATCAAAAGAAGAAACTCATGCAATCATTTTTAGTGTAGGTCACAGCACCCATCTACAGTATAAAGTTAGCATTTTCCTTTTTCCTACCTGTTTCACTGATCCATCTTGTGCAGTGCAACCTATAAAACGAATTACAGATTCCTTTAATGATAACTGAACTGGAGAAAACAACAGAAGCAGGAGGAAAGGAATAGAAGGAGGATCTTGAAATCTGAGAAACGGACACAAAGAGAAAGAAAGATCCAGAGTGTGAAATTACAACTTGTATACCCAAAACATCTTAAAGATCCTCCTCTTTGTTCTTCCAAAAGTTTTGCTTTCTGTGTAAAAGTAGGGGGAAACTGTCAATCGGAAACATTTCCAGCCTAGCTATAAAGGGTCCGTATGACGGTCTCCCCCATTTCCTCTGTACCCAGAACATCCAACTTATGTGCACCTATATTTGGGGGTCTTATGGCCTCTTCCCAACCCACCTTTTACATTGTTTCTTACCGCAGACAGAAACACAAATGCCATCACGATCATTCAGCAGAGTTTTTCCATCAGGGCAGTAGCATCCCTCAACAAACACTGGAGTGTTATTTCGGGAGGGGAGGGTGTCCCTAATGACTTCTCTGCACAATTAGAATAAAACAAAAATGAATGAGAGGCAGAAACGTGCCCAGAGGCAAGCAGACACCTAAAACCCAGGGGAATGTTAACCACCAGTCTTCCTCGGCACTTTTCAAATTATGGAGCTTTGCCTTAGGAAATAACCCACCTGCTGAAGCAAGTGTTTCTTTTTGCTTCCCCACACGCCTTGTAGACCTGATCTTGAGCGCAGCTGGCCTCTGTGGAGCATTACAACATACGGGTTAGAAAGCCCAGGCCCACTCATACCTGTCAGAGTAAGGACAGACACACAGCAGTGCTAACTCAGCCTGCCCCGTGGTCAGCACCGCCCAGGCTCCTGCCCAGCGAGGGGTCCCTGCATCTTCAGCAAGAGGGGTTTAATGGATTCAGCAAGGTGCTTGTAGTGGTACCAGCAGTGTTTACCCAGAACCACTGGGTGCCCTGAGCAGGCAAAGCAGGCAGACGGAAGCTGTGTACTGCCATCTAGTGATGAAGTTGAAGTAACGCAAAGGGGAGAAAAGCGGGAAATGTCCCAGCCCACTCCTCAGCTGAGAGGTTCAGGAAAGACTAGGGGGCCTGTTTCCCACTTGTTTGCACCATTTCTGGACTGCAACTTTTGTTGATTTTTTCCTGCTTTTCTCAGGTCCAGAGCAGCTCAGGAAGGGTTGAAGCCTGATGATGTGGAGGAACAGAAACAGGCGTGTGGGTGAGGAAAGAACAGACCAGAGCCACTTCACCAGCAGAAGGTCTTTCCCAGGCTTACCACACTGTCTGTTCGCCTGCCTCCTCCAGTCCACGCAGACCCCTTGGAGCCCACACAAGGCTGCGTACGTCTGCATGCTCTGGCACTCGGTGCTGGGGTGCTGGTCCGAGCACGCGCTGGCCACGCATGCCTCGTAGTAGGGCTGCGGGGGAACCACTCTGTGGCACTCGGTCAGATTCCTTTGCAAAGCAAGGAAACAGAAACTGCATTTCACTTCCTTGAGCTACTCCCAAGGAAGAATTCAACTCAGAGCCAAACTGATCCCCACCCAGAGAAGCCTTAAGGTAAAGATAAAACTACAGATTTCTCCAGCAGGGAATACACCCACACAGCCAAACTGATCCCCACCCAGAGAAGCCTCAAGGTAAAGATAAAGCTACAAATTGCTCCATCAGGCAATACACCCACACAGCTTAATTAAGAAAGAGCTTTACCTCCCATTCTTTACAATGCTTTGAAACAAAGCAGTTTTACATTGGACTGACACCTGTAAAGAAGAGTCTCCTGTGCAGGTACAGCTGTAATTGTATATACGGACATTTTAATGTCAACATGGTTGACAATCCTATTTTAAACCACAAAATTATTTTAAAAACAGATACACGTTTGCTTGCTGTATTCTGTGTTCCTTCTCATCCAGAGCATTCAGATACTGAATTATTGCTACTTCCTGCTTAATTTCTCCAGAAATGACAGGCAGAGGGCGTGCCAAGCAGCAGACACTATTAAGAGAGGACTGCTTGTGATGCTGTAGCTGAAAAATATCTTCCAAACTCAGGAACATTGATACATCAGTTCACTGCTCATTTTTTGAAGGTATGCTAGACTTCACATCTTCATTGTGTCCTATAAGTAGTTCACCCAAGCTATGCAGTTAAGCACAAAATTATCTTGTGGACTTATTTATTTGGTACCTTTGGGAATTGTCTTACCAGATGATTTTGCACAGCTCAGAAGGCTCACAGTGCTGATGATTTTCAGTCTCAGCTGTTTCTGAGACACCTGAATTACAGTATCTGTTGGTAGGATCTGGGACTTTCCAATCTAGTGCCATCTCGTTGAAGGACTCAATGACCTCACCATTCCTCTTCACAGCATCATCAAATTTCTGGTTGGTGCACGTACCTGGTAGCAATATAAAAGCAAAGTGACAGTTCAAGGACAGTTGATGCTGATAAAGCTGCTTTCATATAAAACAGTAATACCTGGAGGGAAGTTCTCCTTGTAGGAAAGTAAAAACACACATGGTCCTGGATGATTTCGCAAGAACTTTGCAGGAGAAGGCTAGAAGAAGTAATTTGCCAGTTACTCATGAAAACCAAAGCTGAGGTGTTGGCTAATGCATTCCTCCTGATGGCTAAAAGCAACTCAGATGGACGTGTCTAGCACAGGACTCTCCAAATTTTTTACATTCCCAATGTGAGTAAGTATGAAAAGGAAGGGCTTAGAGAAAACCTGTCTCCATCCACCAGCAAATGTGGACAGAATGGAAGGAATTGACTCCAAACTCTATCTTCTGACAGTGTCTTTCCACCAAGTAGAGGCTATTTTGTTAGAATTTGTGAAACTTAAAAATCACTGGAGTTGCAAGAATTTAGAGATGTTTACAAGGGTCAAGAGAAAGAAGGAGGAAAATTTATTGCGGTCTTTACTGTCAGCTGATAAGCACACTCACCACATAGTCCCATGGTATTGTTATAAAACTTTCCAAAAGGGAGTTTTATGTAAAACGCAAGTCGACTGTAGGAGACATAAACTTCTAATTCAGGTATTTCAACTATGACGTAAAGGCCAGAACTGGTTATCCTGATACCATTCTTGGAAAGGTCCGGAACAACTTTCTTACCATTAAATAAAATCTAAAAAGAAGAAAAATAAAAGGTCTCTATGGACTTTCTTCCGTTGAATAAGATACACAGTTTGTGTGTCTGGCAAGTAGAGCACAAATTCTGCTCTCAGGTGCACCAAATGAAGTCTGACAAAGGCAGTAATTTAGGCAGTTCCTGATGCTTCCTTTTTAGTATGTTGTAATTTATATTTGAGTACTTATGTCAGGAAGAAAAACATAAGAACTTTCAATTATGTGATGATTTCCAAGTTTTCAGAATATGCATTTTTTTGCTGACAAAAAGGAAAAAGAGAGAGCAAGGAAGCAATGTAACTGCATTTCCTACCCATGTCATTTTTGACAAGCTTTGTCCTTTGTCATGGCAGAGCATTTGGCAGCAGAGTAATATAACTACAGCAAAATAATATTGATAATTCATTGAACAAAACACTTTACCAAGTTTGTTTCTTTTCCATGTTCCATTCCTTGTGTCAGAATAACAACAGAATTGGAGTGAAAAATGAGAAGGGACATTGAACAAACTGCTCCATCAGTGGCACTACAGTAATAGTTGTCTACGTGAATCCAGAAGTTGTGAGAGTCAGGATGAATTAAGTTCACGAGGACATACGTGCAGTTTTCTTTAAAATGATAATACGTTCCATCAAAAGTCACATAATGCTCGTTTCCCCACCCACTGCAAATACCTGGAAGACAGAGTGACACACTTCAAATTTGGCTTCTCAGCTTCAAGCTGGTTTTAACTCTTTCAATCTCTTTCAGTGAGAGCTGAAATGACCAGTTGGATGAAGAAAAGCTAACTTAGCAAGGACACTTATCTGCTCTTAATAGCCAATGTTTTAGGTGGGAATTCTGCTCCATTACATCCTACCGAATCAATACAAACATAATATAGATGTTGACTGCAGAGATTTATCTTGCTTGAGGCCCAGCCAAACATAACACAAATTTCAGGAATTCACCTGCTGCAGTACTTACACTGACACTCAAAGACTTCACAGCAACCAGTTTCATCATAGCGTTTCGTGAATGGGAAGCCATTGACACAGAGTTTCAGTTGCTGAGGAGGGCAAGTCACACTGGAGAGTTTAATATTGTTTCCTTCTCCCAAGCAAGTGGCAATCTGGCAGTTTCCAAAGTTCCATGATTCATTAAACTATTGACAGGTTGAAAGAGAGAGGGAGAGGAACATATCAAAGTAATATAACAAAAGTTTTAAAACCACACACACCAACCACATTCTATTCAGGTTGCTGTCTGGTATGGCATTATTTGCTCTCTACGATTTCTCTAGAAATCAGAAAATATGAATTATAGAGCAATCAATAGAGCTCTGTTATCTTCTTTGGTTCTCCAACATTTTGTGCAGGTCTCAGTATTAAGGTCCTGACCACTTCTGATGGTGGGACACTGCCAGATGTGGTTTCCTAGCCGTTCTTCGGCTCAGGTAGCTCTACCTGCCTACAGCCTGTTAGATTTTTCACCAAACAGCATAATCTTCAACTTATTCCCTAAATTATTTGGGGGCTTCTGCTATACTTCTGAATCACCTTGTTCAGCCACAACTACAGTCCAGCTGCAGTGGTGGTGACCAGCATCAGAGGAGTCTGTGTGTGGAGAATGACAAATCCTGGCTGCAGGCAATGCTGTAGTTAAAGAACCACATCTTCTTCTTTCAAATCTCTCACCTTTCTAGGAGGCATGAGCCCAAGACAATCGCTCATAGGAGCCAACGTGGTAGCAGGAACTGGGCTTGTTGCACTGGGAGCAGCTGTCGGTGGACAGGCTTCAGAGTCTGGATCACAGATCTTGAGGGCCTCAGTTTGACCGACTTTACACTCTGCCCAGATTAATTCAATCTGACACGATGCATTGCAAATGGAGTAAGCACAATGACCCGATATATTCATTGGCAGAGAAACATTTTCTCCTGCAAGGCCAAAAGCCAACAGTCAGCACTTAATTGCCCATGAAAGTGGTAAATGTTTGCTGTGAACTCTCAAGGCCTGTGCATCACAGATCAGCCACATCCTCAGCCCTGCATTTAACTAACTGGGCCTGCCTGCACCTGATGGCTACATTCAGGTGTGAATGTCTGTCTGCAACTCCTTGAATGTAGCAATTGAACCAGGGCTCAATTCATCCACATGGCAAAGGCTGAGGGAGGACCACAGGTGGCAGATCTGCAGTTCTTCTTCTCTTCAGTAAGTATGCTGGTGGGAACTGAAAACGAGTCCAAGAGGAGAAAATACTGAGTACATCAATGAGTGCATCTGGTCTTCGCAAGCACCATGAGATAAATGGTTCAGGAGCTACTAAGACATGAAGAGGAGCCTTCTCTCCTCTATCTTCAGAATATGAATGTGTATTACAAATCCATGTTTGGGATTTGGGAGTCAGGGTCTGTGCTGGAATACACTGCAGTTAGCATCTGCTCTAAGCTTCCTTACACCAGGGATATCCAAACCAGAACAATGTTACAGGATATAGAACAGTAATTTTGAAGGTGTTAGTTACAGTTCAAAGATGTAACAACTTCTAATAATGTGTTAATGCAGCAGGCTAAATCAGCACTTGCTGGAGCACATTTATCTGACAGTACATCTTCCCACATCAATGGTGCAGAAAAAAGAAATTGCTTGGTTTCTCACCCATTTGTATCAATTGTCCATTGTCAGTGCAGAAGCAGGGAGTGGCTACTATTGGCGATGGTGGTGCAGATGTTACAGGTTGTGTAAGTGGTTCTGCAGGAAGTGAAATAAATTAATATTCAAATCCCCTGCTACTCTACATTCAAGCCCTGCGACATCTATTACATTCTCTACATTTACAAAAAGAGGAACAAAATAATCATTTTACACCTCCACCACATTTTGTGCAGGTACACACTAAAACCATCCTCTCTATATATTTACACCTCTCATACACACACATTGTATGCTACAAGAATAATATGCACACTCTTCCAGGTCTGTGTGTCAGGTATTTTATATAGAATAAAATAAACCTCCCTTTCACTGTCTCTTATTGTATTCCAAATTAAGATCTTCTTGAACTTTCTAATCCTGTAGGACTTCACCTGACTTTGGAGAGGAGACTTCCAGTGGCACACCATTCTGTCCTGTAATGTCTAGTTGTGAAGAATCTGTTGGTTTAAACACAGACAGATTATTTAGACCCTTAATGTGGCCGCTCTATGCTTTTAACAGTCCTTCCTTTCCTAGCTATTACAGCGTTATATGTCTTATTCCAGGGGTTAACACATGTAGTAAACAGGAAACACATGTGCTCACCATCAAGTCTTTAGCTCTTCCACTCACTTGAGTAGAGAAGCTAGCTTTTAGTTTTCTTGCCTCACTTTGCATAATTTGCTACTGCAGGATAAGACACTTTTTTTTAGCCACTGATTTTTTTTTTTTTTTTTTGCTATAATTGTGGCACAACTTCATCCTTTCTTTTTATCTTTTTATTTCCTATTTTCTATTTATTCATGTCCCCTTCACCCTGAAACTTCTGCTTTGTGAAGAGAGTAAACCACCAGGTAGCTTTATTTTCTTTTTCCAGTGACCTATCTGAAACTGACTTACTCCAATGTAGAAACCAGTACAGTAAGAACAATAGTGTGAAAGAGGTGATGAGAAGGAGAAAAACAAGGTTTAGAACTATGAAATTATGAGATTAACAACACCACAGTGTCAATTGTGGAAGGCCCAAAGATATTGCAAATGCTGTACTGAAAAAAGGCTGAAATTCTCTCTTCTATCTTTACCCTATCGACAGTAAGAATCTATAAAAATTATACTTTTAGTCCCCACCATGAAACCCACAAGTTCTGATCTCTCCTTCCTGAAACCTGAACTGCCTTAAATTCTGTGCTTATCCTGGACATGAAGTAGGAGTAGTCTTTTCTGGAGACAGAGGAATCTTGTTACCATTACAGACTTGATAAAATCACCACCAAACCTCATATAATTATAGTACCTTGTGCTGGTGCAGATGGTGTGCTGCAAGGGATGAATGCTTTAATGATCTCTCCATTAGGGCCACAGACAGCATTACCACACTCGCTCCCATCTGTTTGGCTGTATATAGTGTCATTTAAGGTGTAGGTCTTCCCATTGTAGCAACAGAGGCAATCTGAGGCAACAAAAGAGCAAATGCCATGGTACCAGGGGACACTGTCTTATAATATAAATATAAATTAAAAGAAAATCAAACTCTGGATTTGCCATTCGGTAGCTCATATAAGCAAAAGTGAATTACCTGGCTCAAAAATATTATCAGTTTCTACTTGAGAAGTCGCATTGAGAGTCTACCTCATTTATTTAAAGTGAATTAGATTTCTGTTGTTGCTGGTGCTTCCTGGAGTCAGCTTGCATAGAGGAATTACTGGCTGGTGAAAGCATCAGATCTGGCACTGTCCTTGCCCAGCCTAGAGCACAGGGGCATTCCCTCTTGACAGGGAACGTGGCTGGGATTAATGCCTTGATGAGGGATAAGACACCGGCACATCCATTTCCATCCACTAATGAGCACCTTGCACTGATCAACTATTTCATTTAAATATATGAGAAACTCCACAGCTTTTGGAGAATATGCATTCAGGAAACCTAAGGAGATACCTATTACTGTAAGAAAATCAGCAAAAATTGAAGAAGTGTTGTTGACTGGGTCACTCTGCTTTTTGGGGATGTGGTTTCTCCCAGATCTGGGAATGAATTGATACCACATCGTAAGCAACTGTGTCCCTGAGGCACATAAAGCCACTTACAAGCTAGCTGTCTAGGCTTCTTATGTAGTTAGGGGACAAAAAATAGCACCTCCAGAAGAATATTTGCCCCATTCTAAAAGTGCTCATTAGAACAGGTATCATGAATGGCCTGCTTCAGGCTACTTACTTCATTGACATTCAAGGAAGCGTTACCCCGGAGAAACAGTATTTTACCTAGGTGAGATGGATACATTTCAGGCCTCTCCCTTCCTCCCTGTGGTTATCCTTTAGACAGCTGTTCAGGTCAAAGACTACTTTTTGCTTATCAAGGCATATCTGTACTGCTCTGACTCCACCTACTGAACTAGTTAGCTAGAGTCCTATCACCAATGTGCCTACAGCAACATGTGATGTTGAGTTATTTCAGTCTTATCATCACTCAATGAAAGGTGTTCAAAAGTTACCTTTGGAGTCTTCCGTACATAGTTTCTCTTCAGGATTGCTGAAGATAAAGAGGAGAGGAGAAGACCTGTTTTATTGACTTGAATCAGTATGTGGAATAGTATCTGCAATGGTATCTGTCTGCAGATGGTATCAACTTTTATAAAGAAGCCTGCTCCTCGAGGTTTTAATGATGATTGTCACTGCCATGATTTCCTATGTATATAAAATAAAGATTGCCTAGCTTGTCCTTTCCAGTACTATTATACCTCTCTTACCATTAACTGACCTACCATGAAGTGCAGTTGGGAAGGGAGACACATTCCCTGCTCTCCTCATCAAAATATGGTTTGTCGGGACTACACTCCGGGTAACAGCCTGGAAAGTTAAAGTAAATGAAGCATCTTTGGTCTGCTCTATATAGATCCAAGGCAATCACATCTCTTACAGATGAACATTTGATCACAAAATGAATATGATTCCTGTATGAAAGTTCTTCATTTTGCCGATTATTTTTCCATGTCCTCTTTTTCCCTTTCCTCTGAGAGTTTTAATCAACTGTTTGTCAACAGATAATTATTCTTTGCAAATTTAGACTGAATGACCTTGTATCTCTGCCCAGTTTAAAGGCAACAGGCAATTTCTGTTATGAATGGTGCTATTGCATTGGGAATTAGCCGCAGGCAAGGCACAGTCAATGAGTTTCTAGGGCAAACAAGATAGTCTTTCAAGGTAAGACGGCAACCTTGATGTTTAAGGCACTTAAAATCAGACTAATGTTGTCAACTCACATAACTGCATCAAAGTCAAGCAAGAATTACCTTCTAAACTGTACAGCAGGTTCCCACATTTTCCTTGTGGGTTCCTGCAGGTCTTTAGACAAGGTGCTCCACAAGGTTTATAGAACCACTCATGTTTGTCAGGTGGATTGTAATAATCACAGAACACAGCTGCAACAAAAGAGGGAAAAAAAACCCTAAGTCTCAGACACTGGGAAGGGTTTATTTTCTAATTCTTGCAACAAGAGCTTATTAAGTCACAAACATGCAGAGATGTCAGAATCTGTTCTTCTTTCTCTGCCAGGTGCCTGGGCATCACTTTTCTGTGTGCGTTTTCAGTGCAATACTTACGGCAAATGGCAGGCGTTCTCCAGTCAACACAGACACCAGCTCTGCTACAGCTTCTAGAATAAGCAGCCACTGAGGTACAAAAGCACTCACAGTCTCCCACACTGTCACAGCCACAGAAGTCAGAAATACAGGATTCATAATATGGTATTGGATTCACCTATCAAAATAGCAACAGATCTGTTATCACAGATGTACCTCCTGCAACCATGTTTTAGTGAGAGAAAGGGCTCTGAATTTCTGCCATCCACTCACAGTTTCTTTGGCAGAACTGTTTTTGATGGTCTGGGATTGTCATGATGGAGCTAGGATATTTTACGAGAGGTGTTTTTCTATTTTCACCTGTCTGGTAGACTTGGACTTTAAATCTTCTCATTCTTATTTGTGTACTGGCATTTACACCCAAGTGTCTTTCCAGCATAATTTCTGCAAGATTAAACTACCTTGCTTTGGGTTAGCACAACTATGTACTTTGTACAATTTATAATTGGCTGGTAATTATTGAGTATAAAATGAAATCCTATTTCCACTGAATTTCACATCTTGTGTTTTAACCTGTGTCAGCATGAGAAAATTAAGGAAATTAAGAGAAGTTTGCTCTTTAAATGGCTTACTAAACTGCACTGAAGCCTTGCACAGATATTCTCATTAAGAATTAGTAGACCTGTTTCTGTTTAGATTAATTCAATGTCTAAAATAAACTAAATAATTCATTTCTTTAGGTAATTTGAATAAACTTTCCCAAGGATCCCCATACAAACAGCCCTATGCTGTTATCTCTAGATTTTATGAAGAGATACCTAGCTTTTTGCTTCTGGTGGCCAATTATTATCCTCTTTGTCTTTGGTTACTCGAAACAGGCACTGCTGTTTCCTCAGTACTGTGCAACAGGATTTAACTGGCATAGCAGGAAAGAGGTTTTGAGAGAGGTAGCCCTCTTACTCAAGGATGCTGTGTAATAGCGTTTAATGGTAACAATTTGTGTACAAATGTGCTGCATAATAGCAACAAATGCCAAGTGCGAAAGTAATGAGGACGAGAGAACGGGATTACCTTACTGTGGCAGGCTTCAAAGACGTTACTCTTAATAATGCTGCAGTGCTTCTGCCCCAGGACGGACTTGAAAGGCTGATCAGCACACAGGTCTGTCATGTTTACATTTGAGCAGGTGCTTGTTATTTTCCAGCTGTTTCCAAACTCCTGGATGCTCATCTCCACAGACTGCCCTCTGGTCGTGAAGTCATTCCTTGAGCGGCCATCAAAGTCCCCACAAAGGCCACAGACTTTTCCCTGGGTAATTTACGTAGGCACAGTAAGCGGTTTGGTTATTTTAAGTACAGCCCACTGTTTGACAGAAATAAACTACAGAACATGCCAAGAAACTATAGCTGCAAATTTCTTAATAGCCATCAAAATATGTCTTAGAAAACCTGGACTTCAAGTGACAAGATCACTCCTTTAGCCCACCAATACTGCTAAGAATCTGTCTTAACTTCTAGCACCAAATATTTTTGAGCATTTCATACCAACTGAATGATGAAATAAAACACAAAGCATGGCCCACTTGCTGCTTCTGGTCCACTGGACTGAACACTTTTCCAAGCCCTGCTTCTGGATGCATGACTTTTGAGTTTGAAATCATAACTCTCAGTCTGTGAGGTACCTACCTGGAAAGATGGTGCCACATGAACAACAACTGTAGTCTTCTGGTCCCACATGAAGTTCATCCCTTGAATTGTTTCAATCACAATGTAACCTCCTCTGAGATCCACCTTATAATTTTTCTCAGCTCTTGGATCAGTGGCTATCTCCTGAATTCTTCCTTCCAAGAGCCTAATTTCACTGCTCTACAAGGAACAAATACATTGCATGGAAGGAAAACAAATAGAAAGCTTAGTGTAACAGCATTGGTATTCTGTTTCTTGTCCTTCATCTCATTTTTGTGTAGTTCTAGGGCTACACCAAGACACATGAACCACAGACAAGACCCAGTGAGTTCAATGGGAAATGTCTGCCCACGCATAACAAGTCTTACTTCATGGCCACATAAATGGGCAACTGGGCATGCTAGAATGCCCCTTGTCACGCCACTTTGTTTCACCCTACCCTCACCTCCGACTCTGGGAGAAATCTCTTTGCTCTTTTGTGTTTGCTTTGGGGAAATGCTAAGACTAAGCAGGAAGGAAGAAACTCTTCCCTCTGTAGTTAACATCTGCCCTGTGCAAAAGCTATGGCACAGAAATATGCAACATACCCCTCTTAAAATTTCTTTTCCACCACCTCTGCACCACTAATGTCCCTCACAGATGCACACACACACGTACACACACATAGAGTGCTGTTGACTCCCTGTATCAGCCCCCTTGCCTGCAGAAGTGTCCAGCCATGGCAACACCAGTTATCTATGCCTTTCCTAGCTTGTCTGCCTCTGCGTGCTGGCTGTTCGAATTCCATAGGTATTCTCTAGCAACAACTGAGTTGGAATATAAGGACAAACTACACTAACTGCTGCAAAATCAAGACTACAGCTCCTCAGTTATGACTGGATTATGACTGGATTCTAGACAGACCTCAAAAATCAGTGTGATCTTTAGGGAGCAGATGGAGAGTGACTTCCCACAGGCGTTGTTCTGAATTACAATTCGGAAGGTGCCAGCATCCATGTTATTGGGGCAAAAATCCTTAGAAAAATAGACAACATTGTATTAGATATTTTTTATGTAACTAGTCCTGTCTTAAACATTTTCAGGAGCTCTAAATGAAAGGTATGTCAGTCTGACTTCTGTTATTTTCTCACTTGTTCTTTCACCAAAACCCTGGGCATTTTAGAAGAACCTGGTGGCAGCTGAACTGTTCATACTTGACCAGAATTTTCAAAAAGAAAAGCTCAGGTAAAGACCGAGCTTGTCATAGCACTAGTCCTGCACAGCCAAAAAACTATAAATGTTTTTTTCTTAATATTAGCAAAAACAACTGTAGTTTGGAGTTGAGAAAGTGCCTCAATCAGTACTGTCTCATTACATGCAATCATTATACTTGAGTTGAGGCCCATACATTAACCTTTTCATGCTTCTGTCACAAAATCTACTGTCGCTCTTGAATGACCAAGAGAAACATTTAGTTTTCAACACTATGCCAGTTCCTTCCCTTTGCAGATGCTGGAATTACACCAGGAAAGGCAAGCCCAGCCCAGAAGTTAATCATTTAGGATCACACAGTGCCCTCTTGTGGTCATTTCTGAGGTTTAATTGGTTTGCTTTTGTGTGGAAAATCTCACTGTATCTGCTCTAGGTGCAAGGTGGGGGGGTTAAGTTTAGCTCATCAGTGTTACTATTTTGCATGGAGTAGCCTTTTCATTACTCACACTGAACCCTACAGGGTAAGCTGTGAAAAGCACATGGATAGCAAAGTGAAAAATGTGATACCTGAGCTAGGATATAGTCACAGTCTCCCAGGAAATCAAACTTCTCCCCGTCAAAGCTCATGTAGTGCCCATTGCCATACACGGTGCAGGTTCCCTTGCAGGGATTGTCCGTGCAGTTCCACTGCCTTTTGTTACAGGTGCTGGGAGGTGAAATGCAAAGGCTCACAATCTTTGTATGAAGCGTGTTTTTTCCTTAACTCCAAACATGGGCAGAATAATTGAAAGGTTAATCTTTCGCAGTGCTTCAAAGAAAGCTATTCTGAGACTGTGCCATATAATGCATTGCTAATTACAACATTTGAGTTTTCTACCACGACACATTTGAACTTTGTGTATTTTGATTCTATTTTTTTCCTTCAAATATCACATAAATCATTAAGGCCTGGCAGCAGACAGTGGGGATTTAGGACCTAAGTTCAAGATGAAGAGCTAGATATTTCAACCATATCTGAATATTAATCCATGAAGTACTGTGTGGCCAGTTCCATTCCTGACTATGTTGGTGTGAACCAGCATTATCCCCCAACTTCCCCTGGCAAACTTCACCTCCAGCTCAGGAGCACCACAGACAGAAAATTTTGGTTGTTATTTTCTTGGCACAGATACTCTGCAATTTTTTTTCCTCGTGTGTGCTCTGTTTTCCTAAGAAAACAAAGACCTCGCTACAATAAAACCTCTTAATGGCCTCTGTGATATCAACAACTGCATATCAGGGTTTGGCCTCATATGTTAAACTTGGTTGCTTGTACCAGTGGTGATCAGACCAGTGGCTGTAATTTTCTGTGCCTCCACCTGGCAGGACTATACAACCTCATCCTCACTAAATAATGGGTAAAGATTCAGAGAATTTTACCCACCGTGATCAGGAATACCTGTGAAGACTACAACAGCATCATACCAGCAATTGGAGCAACTGAAGCATTCATTTCTCTTACTCGAGAACTGCGCACCCAGAAGCACTCCAAGTTTCTGGAAGATCACTGCAGTTCCTCTCTCCTCTAAATTCAGCCTTTTTCTGGAGGTGAGCTGAGTCCTACACACACAGACTCAATTCCCTCTTGTACAACGACCAGCCACAAACCAGCCTGGATTGGACAGGGATTTCTAAAGCTGGTGTGGAAGCAGTTTGCAGAAAACAATGGAAATTTTTTGACATTTGATACCTATTCTCCTGAAGTACAGGTTCACACAGTGTGATGCAGAGAGGAAATGTTTTCCTTTTTGTTTTTACTAGATGTCTGATGGCTCTAATGATGAAGAGAAAGGCTTCAAAACACATCCTGCCCCATGGGTGTACTATGTACTGACTTATTTTTAACAGCCTTTGATATAAAACAAGACTCCCCAGAATAACATACCATGTGTTGCAGTCAACTTTGATGGTTTCCCCGGGTTTATAAAAGTGTCCTCCATGGACACATGGGCACTGGTCTTTGGGAATACATCCCCCTTTGCCATCCAGTACCAGCCCATCAGGACACATGCAGCCAGAAACACATTCTGTGACATACTGCATATATAAAGATATGATAGAAGGCAATATGTTAGTGCACAAGGTACAGGGAACCAGCAGAGGTGTTAGCACTGGATGCCAAACTTTTAGATTGTTTTTTAAAATCCCATGCCTGTAAGTTAGTAACAATCAAGCAAGAGTCACAGCTAGGTGGATAGCTACAGCTGCTGTGTTATCAGTAAAGTGGTTGGTCTGTGAACAGAGTCAGTGTTTGTTAAAGGACAATCATACATGCACATTCATGTTGTCCCACGCTCCTGCTAGGAGGTGAAGTCCTTACACAGTGCATGTCCTGTGTCTTACAACTTTTCTGACACTCTGATCCAATTGCACCAGGACCCGCAGAGCTGCAGTTGAAGTAGTACATAGGAGCCGGGCAATCTATAGGAGGAAGAAAACATTTTAGGGAGGTCATTTAGTGAAAGCGATAAGGATGCCATCAGCCACTGTGCAACAGAGCAGAGCATTTCAGAGGGCAGCATGTGTCTCTCATTTACAGTTTCCATTAGCTTTTGCTTCTGTCCACCAACACGATGGGAGAAGGAGGCAGATAACCTCTAAGCTTTGGGAAATATCTTCATCTTTTAAAAAATTCAGCAAGTCTGGTGACATTTTTACAAAGACAACCGTTATCAAGAACTGGCACATTACATGAAGAAGGCAAAAAAATGTGCAGAATACTGAAGTGTTAACAGAAAGCAAGAGATACACAGAAAAACGTTATAAATACTAGCTGACACCATAATGCCATTATTTAACAAAATCTCACCTTTTACCAGGACAGTTTCTCCAATGCAGTCTAATCTTCCTTGAATGCATTTGCTAAAGAGATTCCATAAAATGAAATACATCAGCTCTTTGCACTTTTCTCTCTCACTAGAGAGAAAGCCACCGCAAATCTTTCCTAGTCACACAAATAACAAATTCCCATCAAAATGAGTATTTGGTACAACTATCAGGTTCACAGACATGAACTTTCATCCCTCAATCAAAGATTAAGACCTAAAGATTAAATCTTCTTCCTTCATCTGCCACTATTTTACTGTGTGTTTTCCCTAAATTAAGTCTTTCCTAAGCATTTATTTTATTTTTTTTACTTATTTTTTTTATTATCTGTGAGATGAGACATACTTTCTTAAATACTAAATTTTAAATTACTAAATGAATCTGTGTTTACAAAGTAGTCTAGAATCCTCAGAGAAAAATCTGAGAGTTGGAAGAGAGAGAGAGAGAGAGAGAGAGAGAGAAAATACATAGACATCTGAAGATGAAAATACATTGTTTGTATAATTCAGCCTTCACTTGGTATTTGTTTGCGTTGCTATCCTGAGCTGGTTGAAAATGAGAAAAAAACAGTTGTTTTGCACAGGAGATGCAAGACAATTATGCTTTTGTTAGTATTTTCCCCCAAAATTCTCTCTTTTTTATGTTTACAAACTGAGATTTTGCTTTTTTTCTCCTAGGCCATTTTTATTTTCTTTTAAGTGGTATGCGGGATGATGTGCTGGGGGGTGTTTTTGACTCTTTTTTTGACTCAAAGCCAGAAACTCCCCTCTCAAAGCCCCTATCTTGCTCCCACTGTATATGGATATTTCTTACACCGCAATGAACTTTGCATAGAGATAGATCACAAACATTACTCTACATGTTTTCATATTCTTGTTCGCTAACAGGAATATAGGATCTTAACATTCACTGTGGCTGTGCTTCCTATTAGGGAAACATTTGCCTTGGTACGATCAAGCAGAAATTTGTCATTATTGCTTACGGTGAGATGACCCCAATCAGGGATTAGAGCAGGGACTTCACTGGTGAGCCCTGACATCCCCCAGGTATTCAACCTTTGCATCATCAAAGCAGCTTACCACAACAGTTTGTCTTCTTGGAAGGAGTTGCCAGGCTGAACAATCTTGCCTTTGTAGTAGCAGGGACAGTCATCTGGAGTTACACATTCCTCCTCATCATTGAGGTAGGTTCCTTCAGGGCAACCACAGCCCTCCATAGGAGCAGTCTGAACTTTACACAGCGGGTCAGGTTCATCCAGTGAGCGGCAAGACTGGTTACAGTACTTCACGCTATAGTTATAAACCATAGTCTCAGGACACTCCTCAGAGGGATCTTTGCAAGAGAAATAAAATGGATGTATGGCCTCCTCTGCGCAATCCTCATTCATACTGTTAATGCAGCATTCTGAAGGGTGGTAGCCATAAACGTACTTTTTCCTAACTAGTAGACCTGGTCTCCCAGTGGTCTGGGGCAAGTCTGCTCACATAACCCTGCAAACACTAGGTGAGGTTGAATATTGAAATACTCAACAGGGTATATCTTGACTGAATAACAGAATCAGTATAATTTTGTCCTTTGTAATATTTACAATTCTATCTCATGTCAAGAACTGAAACCAGCAACTTCTCACTTCTCCCTGTAGTTAAAAATGAATTTTCTCTCCTTAGTTAAAGATTTCTTCAGCTGGGAATAAGTTAAAAAATGAGCACATTTTATAGGGTTAATTTTTAACAATAAGTGGACAGTGCTAAGGAACTCTGCTAATCGTTTGATGTTATCAAAAAAACATGTTTGAATTCTCACAGATGTCTTGAGGAAAACTTTTGTTATCCTCGGAGGAAATGAGAAACAAAAGTTTTTAAGCAGTCTGGGTGGATGAAACAGTTAAGTACCAGAATCTAAAGAGCTCAGCTAAATCTGTAAGACAGTGAAAAGCTGATTAACCTTCATGTGGCTACCAAGAAACACCACCTTCAAAACCCTGCCATAAAATCTGCAGTGGTGATCTGTAGGAATGACAAAGTTGTGTCAGGAAATGTCACCCTCATTAAGGCTGTGATTTTCAAGAAAGCTTGGCATCCAGATTCCTCTGAAATTCAATGAGAACTGGGGACCTAGGCCCCTTGGATCTCTTTCCAGCTCACATCCCCAAAGATTAAGCCCCATTGCTTTGTTTTTCAGACACGCACAGATGTACTAGAAGGTACAGGGGGGTTGCTTATGGGAACTGCGCTAATTGTCTTTGCAGTAATGCTATCACCGTATCAGCAATAAGCTCCATGCTTAAACAAAGCTCTGTATGGTTTTCCAGTCCATGACCGTTGTACGCTTTCTCAGATTAGTTAGAGTGTTAGATTTGTGTACACATCGAAAACCACCACCACCTCCACCAACAAAAATCTGTTGGTTTCCTGGTCTCAGCTGGAGCAGACACGACATCCTGTGTGTAAATTAGGCAGGCCATATTTTCCTACTTTATAGGGGTGCTACGAGCATGCAGCAACTGGCGTTTATAAATCACAATAGGCCGAATAAGGTATTAATAAAGACCTTGAACACAAGTTTATATCCTAGTCCAGCTGACATACCAAAAGGTTTACCTGAATGGATGTTAGTTATTTTGGGGGAAAAACAAAACAAAACAAAAAAAAACCAGTTTACTTTCTCCTTTTAATTATTCACAGAGGGGAAAGATCAATTTTGGTAAAGCGAGGTCTTGTAAGAAAAAGGTAATTTTATTATAGTACCCGTGGTCACAGATTTGTAATCTGAGATTCTATGTACATTACAAGTGGAGGCAGGAGTGCAGAGTGCATGAGCATACCAAAAACAGCTTAAAGCTATCTTGCGCAGAGATAACTAGAAAAACAGCGCCGTGACGTAGAAGAAGCTACTAACCCCAGTAAACCAGTAACTCAACTAATGGTTTGTGCTTCCACTAAAGATTGTCGCATATGCATGCTGCCATCAGCTAGCTAGCAGGGTTTCCTTTTTCCTATGCTGTATTGACTGCATCGCAGATGCCCCTTTGCAATATAACCTGCCTCGGATGCTGCCTGCAGCCCAGCACAGCTGGACATAGCTGCAGGAGCTGAAGGAGCCTGTCCAACCACCACAAGGGGACAGACCACTGCGAGCAGCTGTTCTGGCCCATTTACTCTTTCACTCACGAATAGCGCAACCTTCAATCTTATCACAGGCATGTTCCCAAAAGATTTTTTCTTCTTAAATAAGGCCTAAAATGATTGTGCTGATTAAGCCATTACCATTTTTTCCCAAGGTTACTGCACTGTTTGAGTCAATATTGCCTACTGTGTCATGAGTCCACAGATTTCAGACTAACCGATGCTGCAAATCAGTCTTGCTTTGGCATAAAATATGTCAGTAATCTATATTGACAACAAAGCTTTCAATACACAGGGACTGTTTAGTTCATAAATCTGCATGACTCTAGGATAAAATGCTGTAGACTACACTATGTTCCCTTATAATTATTTCAGCATGAGTTTGTTAAATTGTTCTTACTACGAACTAAAATGCCTTTTACAAAGCACCACACCAGCTGCATTGTCTCTATTAAATATTCCAGCCAGCCTCTAAGTCAGGTAATTAAATAGATCATAGCTGCATCAAAGTTGCAATAAAAATCATTCTTTTTATGGTTTCTGTTCAGATATCTTATTAGTCAAGAAACCTATACATTTATTTTCATGTTGAAATAGGCAAATCTAGCTTGAACTATCTGATCATTAATGGAAAAATGGAAAATCTCAAAGTAAATTCAGAGACTGGGACTCATGAGTGTTATTCTCAGCTCTGATAGCATCTTATAATAAATTCTAGCAGTGCCAAACAAAAATCTGTGGACTCCTAACCCAGAATTTACTGACTATGTATATGTCCAAATATAAACTTATGTTCCAAGAAAATTTTATTTATTTGTTAGACAGCCCTGAGCTGAAAATACCTTTAAACACTTTCACATTCTCAGAAACCAGCGACATATATTTATTGAAAGTCATTACTGTTTTACTATAACATGAAAAAAATGCAATTAATGAGAATGATACCATGTGTATGGCCAATGTCTGAGACAGAAAGGCTGAGCAGAACTCTTTAAAATCTTTCAGAACTAATATACACAGGGAGGCTCAAGAACTCAAAACTAACCTAATTGCAACTCCATATTGTGATTCGATTAATATATCTTACACTCTTTTTCTTCTCTGAGCGCTGAATTCACACAAGGAGCATGCATCCTAAGAGCCCCTTCATGAAGTGGACATGAACTGATTTGGGCAGGCAGAGGTTTTTTACCCTATTTTTCAAAGATCTACAACCTTGACTGAGCTCAAAAGCTACAGGCTTCCACAGACTGCAGTCTCCTGAAGCTGTTCCCCCAGATCCCTACCCAAGATGTTATAGGATGCATACCACAGATGCCCTGTCTCCAGCCTGTCAGGGATGCGCCTGCCGCAGCACAGTCTCTGGAGTAAGTAGAGAGCACGCTACACAGTGCAACTTCACTCTTCTCAGCATTACAGGTGTCATACATGCATTTCTAGGGGGCAGAAAAGGACATGGGTGTTATTATGCCTGGCTCACAGAAGAAACAAGGAAACATTCAGCAATTCAAAAAGTATTCAACCAATATATTTTCAGAAAAGTATTATTACCAATGAAATTTAATTCGTAACAAATCTAAAAGAAGAAGTATGCTAATGAAATGCTATGTAAACTGGAAAAACAAAAAATCAATTACAGCCACGTAACTGCAATTATGGTACATCTAATACTTATAAATAGATGAATAGTAAGAGTGATGATGGCACCTACAGTTCATTAAAGCACTAACAAATGTCTATACCAGCCTCCCATGAGGATGTACAATTTAGGACTTGTCAAAAAACAACATTTGAAAATATACAGAACTGAATGTACTACACAGTGATGACTGATGTTTGTGTCCCTACCTAGCATGCAGATAAGATGCAGCCTATTAAATGACAGGTGCATGAGAGGATGATGATTTAACAGTGAATCATATATAATGATGTCTAAAGAAATAGTTAAATAAGTATAAAGGTCAATAGTTAAACAAGTATAAAGCTCAAGTTCTTTTAATTGGGTGGCTGTGAGCACCCAAATACAGCCAGTCAGTCACTCAAGCGCAGTATGGCTGTACTGCATAGATGGCACTTTGTCCTGCCATCACGGATGATGTGGAAAATGGTTCCACTAATCATGGTTTAAAACTCTATGAAATCAGCAGGAGTAACAGACATATCTATAAAAAATGGTTATTACTTTTCCTCAGTTGTAAATTGCAAATTCCTATTTTACACGCAGTTAACATGAATTTTCAAGCACACATATTATTTTAAGGGAAACTTGGGTGGGACCAAGGATAAACAATAATTTTAAAAGTACCTGCAGACACATTAAATTTCATGCAAAATTTCAGGCTTAGATATTTTCTCGGTAAGTTTTAACTTCAACACACCCTACATGAATTTTCTGCAGTTTTCGCAGAAACTGCTTTACTATTCACCGAAATGCTGTAACTCGCTGGCTCAGCCAACTGCATCAACATTATACAGCTGAACACCAAGAGTACTTATGCGCAGCTTCATGCATTCTAAATACAAAGAGAGTAACAAGTCTCCGTAGTAATAAATGGGATATAAAAAATGTAAAAGCAGTGTATGTTCTCCCCCTAGATGTGAATTTTAAAGCAAATCAGAGGGAATCCATGGAGTACAAAACCTCTCGGTTTGATTCCAAACAGAAACATTGATTTAGCTTTTCAAAGACTGAACAGTTTTCAAAAACAGCAAACCCTATTTTACCTATTTTGCTTCTGGATCATGCAACAGAACTGTCAATGATGGCAGTGCTGCTCATGGAAGACAGTCACTTAATCAACATTTTCAGGATATCAGGCAAAAAGGCCCACCATATCTTGCATAAACTCTCATTTTGTTATTTTTCTCACCAACATCAGTGAACTTCTTTCCAAACTGTCATTGCTATAACCTATTTCATTCCCGAAGACCAGATCACCCTCAAGGCAGGATCAGCCTCTGCCCAAGAGTCAACCACCAATTTAGACCAGCGCCTTACCTTGATGTACACAGCAGGGTCTACAACTGAATGGCAGGCAGCAAACACGCTGCTTGTATTAGACAGAAGAGCACACCAGTGCTGGGCAAATTTTTCTGAATGAGAAAAAATAGTGTTCACAGTCACCGAAACCACATTGCTATGTGAATTAATATTCTTATCAGGTATCACACAGACCTAGAATGTCCTGAAGTGCTCAACTGATGCTGGAAGGAAATAGTGGGCATAAACCTACCAAGGTGATAAGCATAATTGGATGGGTGAACAGTCATTTTCCTGAAAGAAAGGTTTCATCTTTCTGAGTACTAACACTATTACTGTGACTGGATTTGCAGAGCATCAGAAAAAATCCCCATTTTCATTGTTTTCCATTGAACTTTTCTAATTCTTTATGAAATATAGTCAAGCAATAACACAAAGCACATAATATTTAGTGAGTTTTTATTAAATATGGTACTAGCTAGGAGACTACACTCTAAATCCTATATATACTCAAACCCAGTCAAAATGAGAAGCCAGACAGGGCACCCAGTACAGTATAGTGCCTGCTGAAGCCAGTAGTGTTGATAACTTATTCCTGTTGACTTCAGCACATATGTAACAACCTGGATTGAAGATCTGACCCAGATATAGACAACCAGTTATGCTCTGCCTTAAGCCTAAATTGTTCTCATTGATGTCATGTGTGCTTTTCAAGTCATCAGAAAAGAAAGTTTTGGCTTTTTCTGCAGAAATGTACTTCTTTTTTTTTTTTAAAAAGCAAAGCTGTTACCTTAGAGACTTGCAAAAAACTATGTGTTCTCTCTAGTAATGGCCTCAAAAACAGTAGCTTTTGATGTTTATGAGATTTCTAAAGCTTTTTCAGTTATTCATCATATGAAAATTGTTTAGCACTGTTCATCCAGGGATGAAAAGCCTGCTACCTTTATCCACACTGTTTGAACAAGGATCTTCAAAGCTGTCCTCAACATCAAAACAGCTGGCTCTAATTTTCCAAGAGTTACCAAAAGCAGAAGCTGAATCTTCCACAGCTCCAGTGGCTGTTCTGAAATCATCAGTCTGGATGTTATTGAAATTGCCACACAGACCTTGAGTGGGTGGCAAAAAAAAAGAAAAGAAGAAGAAGAAATCACAACATGAGTGGAAAAAGGAATGACTTCAAGATAAATACCCTTAGCTCTATCATGAAGCTTGCCTGAAAGTAGTCCATTTTCCTGATGTCTCCACAAACCACACAGGACCCTGTCTTTAGTGCATAATTATTATTTTCTGTATTACAGTACTACTTAGTGATAGCACAGAGTTTGGAAGCTGCTTAAATGTGTGTCAGTAAACACTGGCAGACAGAGAAGTCCTTTCCCCAAAATTTACGATCAAAGGAAATGGCAAAAGCTAAACAAAATGCATTGGAGAGATGGGATGTTATCCCGTTACACAGGTAGGAAACAGAAGCACAAAAAGCTTAAATAATGTTAATAGGAGATCGGTGGCAAAACCAAGAACATAGCCTGCATCTCACAAGTCTCTGATGATGGCCTGCTTTTATGGATAGAGTCTAAAAGATCTGCACACAGTAAACATCACAGAGCTTATCTTACTTTCTTCAGCAAAGGCTTTGGCCAGTCCTTTGTTCCAGGAAGGCTATAGATTTAATCAAGGGTTCTGACATACCAAAGTCAATATAAAATGAAATAATTTCTTTGCTTAAAATGATAGAAGAGCAGCTACAACTTAGCTTAAGAGGAAACTGAAAGAACGTGATATGTCCTACCAGATGTGCGATTCTGATAAGAATGATCAACTGCTATGGAGAGCTGCATTACAGGTTTCATTTGCACTCGAATCCGTACTCCAATTGAGCTCAAGATTTTGATGAAAAATGTAGAGGGTCTGAAGATGGTGATGCCATCTAGAGAGGAAAAAACAGCAATGAAGAAGTATGTATGTACTTGCAAATCTTTACGAAGCTGAGTAAACAGGAGCTCCCTTTTACCAGTGCATTCAGTGTAACACAGGACTCCTCAGGGAGTCCCAGACCTGACAATGGGCAGGATCAGGCTCTTCAGAAAAAGGAGCAGGAATCTGTCTGTAAATAGATGGAGGCTAGTCTAAGAAAGATGTGAAGAAGGACATCTACCTTTGCTTACCGGCAGCTTCACAATAAAATTGTTCATGTAGATATTTCCACAGGAACATATTTTTATAGTCTGCAGGGAAAAAGAAAAAAGCCCGTAGTAATGAATGCACATGACATCAGACAGACAACAGCAACCTGACAAGCTTCCCTAAACATTAACAAGCGATGTCTTCAGAACATGGCTACCTCTGGAGTCAATTTTTTTTTATATGTATGTATGTATTATATATATATAATATAACTCAATGTCTGGATATATATTTAATATAACTCAGCATCTGGATGCCATAGAGTGGTGTAGAACAAATCTGTACACCATAACAAAATGAAAAACCCACTCTATAGGCAACAGCCTTGACTAAGTAAGTGCATACCTAAGAGGTTAGTTCTCTTTTTGAGAATTGCGCTCAGGATGTTATGCGTAGGTTCAGATCCATTTCATTGGAAACATAACATACCCAAAATGAGAGCTACCTGAAAAACTCCCTCAGCAGTCAGTGGAGAGACAGCCACCTCCAGAAGTTACTTCATACCTTAGGTGGACTGACTTGTCCTTTGGAGATCCCCATCTTCCTTCATTGACTATAGAAGGAGGTTAAGATGCGGAATCTCCCAACATGGTTAGGACTACACCAGTTAAGTACCAGGTGGACATAATGAATCCAGGCCTCAGAATAAATCTGTATATCTTTAGGAGTACATAAATAACAACTGTAAGTCTGCTTCCATTGAATTCAGTCTGAATCATGGCATAATATTCAGGTCTTCATTTGGAAAATTATGCTACTTCACTCATTGCATTATGGAAGACCTCAGGACTCAAAATTGTTGTAAAAATACAAGAGTCTTGTAGAAATCTGCATATTTCAAAAATAAAGAAATTAAAATCTTGGAAGTCATGGAAAAGATTGAGAAAGCTGACAAGGATAATTTTGAGCCATCTACCTCTAAGGAAAATGGAGAAGCCAGAATCCAAAAGAACTGGAAAGCAAATAACTCTTGTAGAAATACATGCACTACATCATCTGCTGATACTAATCCTGCAGTCTCAGGACTGCAACTGACCAAAATGAGTCCACAGGATTAGAGAAAACCCATCTTTGAACCTAAATAAAAGTGACATATTGCATGTCACTAGCTAAAGCAAGTTACTTACAGTTCTTCCAAGTGTGACTAATACATTCTTTAAACAAGTCATTGTCTTTGATGTCCCACACTGGATGACCTCTCCAATCACCACAAATGTGTCATCATTGTTCTGAATAGAGATGAGAAAAGGGATTTGCAGACATTGTTATCATGCTACAGGAAGGGAGCTGGAAGGGAAAAAATGTGTCTCTGAAACTCTGACATCTAATAATGAAAGAACTGGGGGCATTTAATGTCTAACTGCAAACAGCTTTATTTCATTGCCAAAACCAAGAATGTTCACTGCCTTTCCCCTGCACTCTTTTTTCTTGCTCAACCTGTGCAGATTGTGTAATTGCAGTCACATGGTAGTCAATCTTTGTGAAGGAATCAGCTCATCCACTTCCTTTTGACAGTCACACATGAGGAAAGCTTTGGGAGAAATGCTTTAATCTACACTAATAAATCCAATAAGAAAATGAATTCATTAAAAAAAAAAAAAAAGAAGAAGTAAAACTGTATTGAAGTTGCTTAACATTTTGATGCTTAAAAGTTTGATGCTTAACATCACAGTTGACTTGCAGTCCATTGCAAGTGGAAAAAATTATGTGATTTAAGACTGAGCATGTGTTGAACAGCTTTGCTGGATTGAGGCCATTTAATCAAATGAAGTCATATCAAGTTCCAGCACAGCTTAATGCTTCAGGCTACTCTAGAGATTCAGGAGTGAAATGGGAGATTATTCATACCTTAGCTAAGACATAATGGCAGTTACCATGAAAATTGAACCTCTTATTATCAAACGTTGTTATATGGAATCCTCCATCTATATTGCAACTTCCAGAACAAGGCAGAGAGGTACAGCTCCAGTGGCCTCCTTTGCAAGTACTGCACAAAATCCAAAAAGGAGTAGTTAGAATAAATATAGCTTTAAAGGAGCAAAGGTAGAGATATGTATGTGATCAGACCCTCCTTCTTTGTCTTATTAGCTGCTTGTTATTCAGCTGCTTATGAAATCACAGCAGGAGAAAGATTCTATACTAGCCCCTTACAGTATAAAAGTTGAATGCCTGTCAATGGGAATTAACCGCATTGGGCTTCAAACTAAATCCTTCAGAGACACTGGGTTGGTCAAGCAAGAAATATTTTCCAGAGCCTGAACTGTTTACTTAACTTTTTAAAACAAACTCTTCAAGCAAGATCTTGCAACATTTTATGCTATTGATGCAACTGTTCAGCAAGTTGCTGGTGTGACTTTTCAGCAGCTGACTGTGAAGGACCTGAGTTAATGAGCACTTACACTTCTGAGAGCTGTGCACACAAGAGAACAGCCAGGCCGTGTCAGCTTGGGCTTTGTGAAGCGTAAGTGAGGATGTGGCTAGATGGGAGCCACCCAGAGCCCATCAATATCAATTCCTCAGAACTGCAGGTTTTGGGGAGTATTTCCTGCATTTGAGGGCAATGTAGGAAATACTTGATCCAAAGGGGTTTGCAGAACATCTGCTGTACCCAGCCATGCACCACAGTGTAATTCATTGCTCGCTATAGAAATAGTTGTGCCTAAGGTCAAGAAACTGTACGATATCTCAGGAGCACAAAAAAAATACATACAATTGTTCATTCACTAGATGGATATCAGAGTAAGAAATAACTCTTTTGAAAATAATATACCTGAGGTCTTATCACCTTTCACTAGTGCAGAGTGGAAATGGGTTCAAGCTACAGATTTTGCTCCAAATCAAATGGTTCTCAAGGATCAGGACTTTTGAGATCCAAGCCTTAGAACAGCCCTTCATAGATCTAGAGGTGGTTGCAAAATTACTCATTAACATGGTATGACTCTTTGCTCCACTTTAGTGGCCAATGCTTCTAAAGTAACCAGCAAAGAGTCTTATTTTTCTGCATTCTAGTATCTTGCGCTCAATGTTTGCTGGCAATGCCAAGATAGGTTGATAGCTATGTGAGGCTGGAGGCTGCCTTGAAGTTTTTCTGAAGGCTGTTGCAGTTCAGACCCTGGCTTTTGCATTAGCGCCGTGATTACTTAAGATGTTAGGAATAGCAACAAGGAGAAAAGAACAGAATGCAACTCATCGATGCTCTGCAGTAATTGCCTCTTCCTTGTTAGTGCAATCAAGTTCACAACAGTACCAGTTTTGGCAAGGAGTGGAGTAAGTCCCTCCAGATGAGTAGACTTTGCCTTGAAACATACAGGGGCAGCTGTCTCTGGGGACGCATTTTTTGCCACCGAGGTCATCAAGGATAGTTCCTGTTCAGATACATTGGCTAGTTAATATTCCTTAGGGGAGTCTGGGAAATACCATGAAGGAAGATCAGAATAAGGAAAAAACCCTGGAGAATTCAGCATTTCTGTAAATGAGTGGGGCATATTTTAATGAAAACAACCCACCAGGCCCTCTCAGGTGTTAACTGGTGGGAAGCATTTCTTACTAGGCCTCAAAAGAAAGCAATACAGAAATACAAAACCCAAAGAATCTCTCTGCATGTTACTGGAATCCTTGACCGCGAGCAGGATCAAGTGTCAGACTGCAAGGATATGAGCCAGTTTCCATCCATTCCTAGTAGTGAATCTAACAAATCAGAACTCAGATGCTTCATGTGCAAGCTTGCCCATTCACGTACCTGTCAATGCATTTATTTTACATGAGACTTAACCTACAGCGAGACCTATCATCCAGTAGGCTAGATATACACCTAGACTAGTAATAGGGAGGCATCTCACCAGACATCCTCACCTGCGTTACTACTTTCTAGAGAACCCCTTTCCTTTTTCCAGATCTGTACCATTTTTTTCTGTCTAGTCTTTAGAAAAATGTCCTTTCTCCTCCCTTCTCCAGTATCAGGATCTTGAATCTTTAGAGATCTGGTTCTTCCAAGAAGGAAGTTGTTAAATTATGCTGGAAGAAACAGTTTATTCACTGCTTTTAATGTAAAATCATAAAGAAAAAAAATTTCTACTAACTGAAATGGAACCTCTCTCTTTGTCACTTGATGTGTGTGACCTATTGGAAGAAGCAAACTGCCTTACCAGGAGGACAGAAACAGCCATCTGTACATGGGGCTTTGCAAATCTTGCTCCTTTCTGGGTCGGCGCATGTGTCAGCACAGGAATTCCCACATTCCATGTACTCCATGTTGTTTGGGCATTCCTGATCTGCAAGACCAAATGAAAATGTGGTATGTTAATGATGTATCTATAAGTGCTCTAAAAGCATTGCGTTATTGACCAACTCCTTCTTCCTCCTTTCCCCTATATTTTGGTTGCAAAACTTTCTATCCAGATGTAGTGTTCTGTTAACCTCTAAAGGAACGACTTATGATCACTTTTACTTCATCTTGGAGAAAACAGTACTGCTGGGAAATATGAGTTATTTCATATTATTTTACTAGCTCAAGGTTGGCTGAAGTCATGAAACCAGCAAAGGACACTGGGGTCATTTATGGAGTTGTAATAACTTATTTTTGCCTCAAACGTCTGTCTTTCAGGCGTTAATCTTCTATCCCAATCCACAACAGCTGTTTGGAAGAACTACCTGTAGCCTTCCCCCTGGATTTACAGTGATTTCCTGCTCACTAGCTGCATCTACTGCGTATGAAGGCAGAGGACGAGCTAAGAACAAACATGTTAGGTTTCTCATTGCCTTCTTTGGACTAGACATCTAAACTTAAAACAAGGTTAGTTATGAATTAACTGTGCATGGTAAAATTCAAAAAAGAACTGGAAAAAACTTAGCCTTAAGGAGGAAGGGGAAGATGTTAGATATAGTTCTAATTAAGGAGCAAAATCAAGTTAACTTTGTAGAAGCTTTTCCGTTAACCCATTAATGATGTTTCTGTCAAAGTACTTCTACAGATTAATTCACTGTAGCTAACAGAGCTCCTAGCTTTGCTCTGCTGGGATCAGGATCCGTGCCTATATGTCTAACCCGAAAGAGATCTCCAGAACAGTAGTTACTTACAGCAAAGTTCTTTGGTTCTCCATTCCCCAGGGTCTCCCTTGCTGAGGACACAGTCTCGAGAGTATTGGTTTAAAGTGCTGCATATGCAGCTGGAAACCAAATCAGAGTGAGAAGAATTAACCACACAGTTGCACATGTCCTCAGTGCAGGTAGCTACATAATCATCAAAAGCAACCACTTTGGGGCAGGTTCCAAAACGGGACAGAAGTTTCTTGCACATTTTTTTCTGAAAAAAAGAAAAAAAAAAAAAAAAGGAGGGGGAGGAAGAAGAAAAGAAAACCAACTACTAACATTTTACCAACTTCTAGGTTTTTGGATGTGCATCCTAATTATCCTAATTTCTGATGACACAAGTCCATGGTGACATGGGCCTCCAGAGGTCACCCAGTCTAACATTCTGTTATGTGATTCCTTTTCTTGGACTGGAAATTGTCATAAAGTTGTGTATTTTTCCACTATCTATTTTTTTAACATTATAATAGGATATTCCTTCAACTATAAGGTAACATTTTGCTCAGATTCTTGGTGGACGCCTGAAAAATTCAGTTCAGGGCATGCTCTGTAAATAGCTCTTGTTTCAACATAGTCACTCCAGGACTGTAGTTCAGAGGTTTTGTACTCCTTAGGCACACATACTTACATATTTACTGCATCTATCGTCTTCCCTCCTAGGATGTCTTCCAGTGTGGTCATCTGGACTCACATCAGCACACTTTTCTGATGGATCCTCAACTTTGTGAAAGTTCCCAAACTGCCTTGGGTGCATTTGATACCCTGCAAAATCCCCAGATACATCTGAGTAACTGCCTGCAATCCTTTAGATCAGTTATTTTGCTATAAATACACACTTCATTTTTGATCTGTATGTCCCGATGTATGGTCTTTACCAAATGCCCCAATTTAATCTTAATGTAGAAGATGACAACCTGGTATAATATCTGTTGGGCTAGAACTAGGAATCTGGCACACTTGTACCAAGAACTGCTGGCAGCCTGGGCAGCAATAATAACATGAAACTCTTGACTTTTCTATTGCATCTGTCAAAGACTTCAGTTTGTTATGGGTACATTTGGTCTTACAGAATGTTGTATTTGCATGTGTAATGGTCATGCAGTTTAGTTTGCATTCTACTATCACAACCTAAAGCATAGCCTTAGGTGCATATGTTCTTAATCATCTGGTAACTTACTACTTTTTACAGGCTGGAGAAGATGGGAAGACAGGCACACAACACACATATTACAGTAGTTATAGGGGTACATTTCCCAAAGCATTATCAGATACTTGATCCTAGATCTGAGAAATTTTTCTGACAAACTGAAGTTTGAAATATAAATATTTTTTATGAAGAGTATCCATAAATTGCCTTTCTCTGATTAAAAAAAAATATAATTGTATAGAGACATTTCTGACCAAGTCTATTCTCTTGTACTGGCTCAGTCCCTTAACCAGGTGCAGGCCTGTGAGAATGACTTTCACAAAAGCATTGATTTCAGATGCTTTACTACTAACTTTTCTAGAAACAGAAGCCCTTCTAAAGCTCTGAGCTCTTGGAGCCGTGGATCTCAGTTCACATTAAAGAATAGGTTTCAAGAAGAGCTGCTCTATGCAGAAATGGGATTATTCTTCCTGATAAGTTTTTTCCTCAAAAGAGTCTGAAGGTGTAAAGAAATTTTGGACCTTTACAAGCAGTGGATCTTAGCCTGGGCAGGCAGACTGACTGCTGCCTGCTCAGCCCAGGGAGGAGTAAAGGTTTGGAGCATAGAGGAGGGATCTGGGATGCCACCTGGTCCCCACGTGTAGGAGCCAGTTGTCTGTGGAACCAGAAGCATAAAAGACGACCCTGGTTTTCTTAGAGCAATGCATCTCCATAGAAAACAGTTTCTTCAGAACACTTTGATCCAGCTTTAGTTTTTACCAATTGTGTTTGTGAAGTAAAGGCCAGAAAAGTGACTAAGATGCATCCAAAAATCTTAGTATCAAATATGAAAATGAACCCCACTACAAGCGGTATTTTTAGTCATATCTCAGGATTCCTTCTGAATGGTGAGGTAGGTGACAATAGTTTTCTGGTGACCTAAAAAGCCTAGGTATCACATGAAGGAATGGTGTTATAATTTTGGCTTCAGTCCTGCATTAAATACGCCAGGATGCAGGTTTCTCTCCACTCACACATCCTGCTGCGGGACTGTAGCCTCAGCTGTTTGCTGTGCTGGCCTCTTTCCAGCTCAGTGCAATATCTGAAGGTGTCAGTGGATGGCACCGCAGTTTCTGTAAAGATCCTCAGTGAAATCTGTCTGGGTCAGCCATGGCACTTTCACACCATTGCAGAGCCAGAATTAACCACACTGGATACCCAACCGTAAAATGATGAAAATGGAAGGACAGAAAGTGCACTCATGCCTCATTTGAAACTACAAGTTCCTTGAAGTTTGGTCCTATCAGTGGGAAACCTGGCAACATTGCTGCTTGACAGTTGGGCAATTAAGTTGGATCAAAGAGATTTGAGAGACTCTTGCAAGACTGTAAGCAACAGAGGATCTCAAATCATCCCACAACCTCTTAAATTGCACCTTCCATCTATGGAAATGTTTGGGTATTTCAGGGTGTCTGTCAGGAAATCTGTAACCCTGCTCAGAGGAAAGACACATCAAGTTTCATGTCAAGTATTAACACACTCCTATTTTATGTGGAACATGCTGCATTCATGGCCTACCGTCCAAAATCAAATCATTCTTCTTATTGCCATCATAGTTCCCACACAGACCACATATTTTCTCTTTATATGTTTCTTCCAGGTCCAGCTAAGAAACAAAAGCAAAGAGGAAACCCAGAGTTTAAAGGCTTTTTTCCCCATCAGCAGCACCTTACCAAGTGGTTCACTATAGAAAAGCACAGTGGCAGAAATGCTCATTACCTGTTTTTAGCAGTCACCTTTTCAGTTACAAACCTGCCATAAAACCTTACCGACAGACAGGTTGAATTTAAACGGGAAGACAATTCTCTTACAATTGGCGTTCCTACCTACCAAACAGCTAACTGAAGCATGCGGAACACTGGACTAATCCTCGGATCGGTGTCTCCCAGTATAGAATACTGGACAGCTAATTGTGCCCTGACGCTGGAAGCTATGAAGAATCAGCTTCTGGTCAGCTTTTAGCAGTATGTAAGTTTTTTTCTAGTTCATAGGCTAAATGGAAAACTTCATAGCATCTCTGTGGGTGGGTCTGCCCAGCATAACTTGTTCTGCCCATACACAGAGGCAATAAAGAGTCATGTTAACACATCATGGCCTCGCTAGCTAGAACTATTGCACCTAATCACTCCTACATGCTTGTAAGGTAACAGTGGTGTGACTCAGGTCCACTTATAAAACGCAGTGCTTTTCCTACAGGTATGTTACCCTAAAACCGTGTCCACTCCACAGGCGGTGCCTGTAATACTTCAGGTATTAACTAGTACGGAGGAAGGGGGAAGCAAATACTTCATTAAATCACAATTTCAATTACAACTTCGTTGCTTCCTGCTATATATTTTTTCTCTGTTCACCTTCCTTCTTTCTGTCTCTCTGGACTGCAAAACATGACATATAATTTCCATTTATTTAATCTCAGCCCTGATAGTGGAGGATAAATGCTCACACCCAAAAGTGTAAATACAGTATCACTGCAGAGGACATTTGAGGGTGAATGTATAGAGGGAAACTCCCCCATAGCAATGCCTTGGAACAAGAGAGGCCAAGATCTGAACTGACCACACAGATTAGTTTCCCACAGAAAAAGAGAAAGTGGGTAACTAACAAGTCAGAGCTGGGAGCACTAGCTGCGCTTCTGCCAGTGCCCCGTGCAGGAGGCAGATAACTACAGAGGCGCCATCTCCAGGGCTGACAGTGGCAGCTTTTGTCATTTAAAATTGCTTGGGGAGGCCTAGGCGTTTCATCTCCATTACCCTGCCCCATGAAACAATTACCTAGTGTGGTACGTCCCCATCAGCTTATGGATACAGTGATACCTCCCCCCTCTGCCGCCCCTCAGTATTCAACACGGTGCCTGCATCCAACTCTGCTTTTCATCATTGATGACGTTCACCAAGAGAAAAACAACTAACTGGCTGTTCATACTAGGAGAGTATCAGCCCAGTTCCACTTGAGTGTCAGACCCAGCTTGGAAGTGACTTGGAAGTAAGCACAGGTGTCCTCAATCAGGATGCTCTTCAAGCTGAAGGGCATGGGGATCCTGGAAATTGGAGGAAACAAAACAGATTGCACTGGAAACAGTAATAAAATAATAAATAAATAGAAATAAATAAAAAAATAAAATCCTCTCAGAGATATAGGAAAAAAGAACTAGAGTCAGAAAGAGGTGTATAAGACACGGAGACATTCTTTTCAAGGTCAGCCTTCATCCCCATTAATGCATTAATTTTAGGTACTATCACCTTGCCCACTGTG
Source organism: Chauna torquata (assembly GCA_013399475.1). NCBI lineage: Eukaryota > Metazoa > Chordata > Aves > Anseriformes > Anhimidae > Chauna > Chauna torquata. The sequence continues at coordinate 32,267 of VXAL01007846.1, read as the reverse complement.
ACATTCTAATAACCTTAATCCACGACAAAATATGTTTTGGTCACGAGCATGTCAATACCCTGTTAGCCACTCTACTGATACCAATGCAGCTCTGCTGCCTTACATGAACTAAGGACCTAACTCAAAGTGTTATAAGGAGCAAGATCACAATACTGGGATATTGCTCCCGAAGGGAGGATACCATAGGTTCTCACAGTGTCTCCAGGCTTTTCTTTGGCACTTGGAAGTCACAGAGACATTTTGGTCTGTCCTGCTACCAACGTACTGATGTGACTCAGACCTGTGTTACCTTTTGATCTTACCAAGGCAACTATTTTTCTCTTTCCCAAAGCCCCAAAAAAAGATCAGAAAATGGCTAGAAGGTGGGACATTTCTTGCCCCTTTGATTTAGGAGATATATCTGGATGATGTTATTCTGTATTTGGCTGTTTCTGGATGGCTATCAATAGAAGACAGCCCATATTGCCTGCAATATTCTCTCCAACAAGATTGTGAGGGTTCTTCCCAGAGTCAAGGCCTGCCTTAGCCCTTCATACCTATATACTGGGAGCAGGACACCGCACTTCTCATGAAGGCTGCCCTTAAAATTTCACCCAACTTTCATTATTGTTGCACATGACTGTTTACTCGTGGAGTATTTTTAACCTTCTGTTTGCAGTTTGCTTTCTCATTTATTTCAGATTGGAACTAAAGGTGTGGATTTTGACTTAGGAAAACTCTGTCTTCAGTGTGGAAGACCCCAAGGCAAGCTGTGACCTGCGAAGGAGTGCCATTCCTAGACTAACCTATCTGGAAACAGAAAGCTTTTTCTAAGAGGATGATCTGTTCCTGAATAGCAACAAACAACAATAAGGTTAGTATCACAGAAATAATGTTTTGAGAAAAAAATACGGAGTTCCTACAAAATCAATTCTATAAAGTGTTGATTTTATCCCCCCCCACCTCCCCATCAAAGCAACATTAAGGAAACCTACACCTCATGTTTTGTTACATGCACATGTGTGTACACACGTACACATACAGACGTGTGAACATGTGCGTGTGTTCTAGATGTGTTGCTGTTGATCCCTGGGAGCCATAGTTTACACGCTTCTTGCCATCTCCACCACCACGGGCTGGACTCTTCACAATACCCCGTTTGACGTAACCTCAACACATTGCACACAGCTGTTTGCACCTCTGCATGGTAGGACCCCTTTCTAAACGGACCACCCACTGCTAATACATGGCAATAAAACTGCAACACAAGAAAAGAGCAGTACAGTCTTTACTCACTGGTTTCCATTCACTGTGATGCCTGTCTCCTTCACCTCCAAGATCACTCCATCAATGGTGACAGTGAAGTAGATCAGGTGATTATTTTTGTCACTGCGCCTGATTTTGATGTTAAAGTCCTGGTAGCTGTCATTGCAGTGAGAAGCAAAGACGTATGTACAGGTTCCAGGAAAAGTGAACTTAACATGGTCAAATGTATGAAAATGGAAGTTGCCCCAGGTGGCACATTCACTCCTACCAACAGTAGAGACCTGGACTAAAGAAAGATTCAGAGGAGGGAGGTTAACGATTCACCTTGCACGAGCTGCTTTGCCTTTTTTTTTTTTTTTGAAAATTGTTAAAGGAGAGATTTCAGAATGCAAAAACGTAACCCCCGGAAGATACCAGCTTGTAGGAATGATATTCATCTCAATTTCTTTAGAAGCCCGTTTCAGAGAAGCCTCCACTGTGATCAGACATCAAACCTGCTCCTAGACTGCCTGTTTCTCTCTATTGTCTACAAAGGTTACTGAGGGGTGCCATCTTACATGGAGGCAAATCTCCACTGTAGATATGTAAAGTGAAGTGAGGGCAATCCCATCCTGGCTGCCCAAACCTCATTTCTGCCTTGGAAATCCTACCCTTTAACAGAGACAAGAATTTTGTTTGGGAGTCCCTTCCAGAAGGCATCACAGGTCACCTGATTTTCAGCGAAAGGGCAGCCACCAGTCTCAGCAGCTGAGCTTCAGCGGTCAGCTCAGAGCTACTTATTTTTCATCTCAGACGAACATGTCTTGGAGCTGAGTTGTACCTCTGTCAATGGCTAGATACTTTAGGTGCAAATAAGATATCACTTCAGAAAGTAGTTTTCATCCCACCGAGATGCATAAAGCCAATGTGAAGCAAAGAAAGCTGCGCCTAGAATTAATTGAGATATGCTTGCTGCATTGTGCTTTTGGTATCTCTTCTGGGCCCATCTGAAAGAATGGCAAGCAAAAATGGGCAAATTTCTTTGCGTTGTTGATACAACACATTTACGAATTATCAACACAGCAACTTCCCTCACTGATCAAATCAAAATCAGTTATTATTATACTCAGTGAATTCTAAAATGTTACGAGATATTTATATCTAAGAAACAGCAGGGGAGCACAGAAAAAATCTGATCTTGTTAGAAACATGCAACAGAAACTCACTTGCCAAAAAGTTCTTACAGAAACAGCTGTTTAAAGAGATCGTAATTTGCTACGGGTGTTTACAGCACTGAAGTGGAATAGGGTAATTTAGCATTTGAGGGGAAGTGAGAAAGTTTGGCTCCTTCTTGGAAGGGGAATTGCAAGAATTACTAAAACAGCAATAGCAGTCACATCGATTGTGTATTAAGTGATTAGGAAAAGTATGAGATATTCAGAAACAAACCAGGAGGTAACAGTGCAACAGACCACAAAAATGTGGTTACTCCTAATGCAGTATTTCATACAGGTCAATCAAGCCTAGCAGCCATTATGCCAGCACACTTTTTCTGTAAAAAGTATGCAAAATGTATTAAAAAGTGTGTCATTATTATTTTTTTTTTTTATGATGCAAGCTGCACTCAGGGAATCTGCTTTTTAAGATTAGTTGCTTAAGACATAAAGCAGTTGATAAACTACCCAGTGGTGGGAATAAAAAATAACAACAACAAAACAGCAGCAAATTGCTTATATGGTTTAAATCAAGGATGAAAAAGAAAAATGTTAAACAATATCTGCCATGTCTACAGATCTCATGAATATGTTATACATTTTCATTTGATAACTCTAGTTGTCACCTATGGAGATCAATATGTGAGCAAATAATCTTAGATTTTTTTTCTTACCTATCTGAACTGGTTCTTTGCCCTTGCAACAACTCCAGATTATGCAGAAGACCCAAAATGACCTCCTCTTTTTTATTTCCATCTTGCCATGAAGTGGTAACTTGAAAATCCTTCCAGGGAAGTGTGTTTTTCTTGGCTTATAGGCAGATTTTTATAGTCCAGGAATTTGGCATGAGAACAAAATATTGATGGCAGGGTCCCTGAAAGGTGGAGCTTCATTCATTTCTCCTTCAGTTGTTCATGTTTAGCACCCAACAACCTTCTGTCTTTTGGAAAAGACAAGTACCCAGTTTTCTCCTTTATGCGGAGATGGAGAGCCATCATTTCCTTATCTGCTTTCTTTTTTTTTTTTTCTTTATGTGGTTTTTGTTTTTTGTTTTTGTTTGTTTATTTGTTTTGTGTCCCCCCCCCCCTTCAGTGTTGCCTTTCCTTTGGCAATAACAGCTTTTCTTTTCCATAGCCTCTAATTAGTAACAAGCAATCATTGCCCTCTTTTACACCTTTTCTCTGGTTTGCACATCTGCACATTTCCCCAGCTCAAGGAGAAGTGTTTGTTGCCTCTGCTGGCTTGATGGCTATTTCTGAATGTTACAGCAAAAAACTTTGTAAGGTCAGGCATCATGTACAGTTATAGAGTCATAACCATAAAAAATCCAGACAGCTCAGTCATGATCTGATCTACATCCTACTGCATGACAGTTCTTAGATATTCTGTCATGCATGTTTGATGTCAATAATTTTAGGGTCTCCTTTAGAGATCTACTTGCTGCGTTGGCACAAGCTGACCGTCACCTTGTCTGTGCTGGGGGGAACCACCTCTGACAAAGAGGAAGCCTCTCACCCAGCCCCAGCAAATCAGGCAAACGTGCATAACAGGTGTTCCCACACGTTCAGCTGCTCTGTGCCCCTTTGGGAATGCACTAATGCCAGAATGATTCCCAGCAGAAAGTGAGCAGAAATGTGGCTTGAAATGGACTTAGGTTTCACTCCTGTTGCATGTCCTCAGGCCCAGGCAGTTCGTGGACTCGCTGGGGAAGACAGGTGCCCTTTTATCTGGTTGGCAGACAGTGAGCCTACCTTGAGGACTGTGTCTTGCTCACCGCTTTGCCAAGCTTTCTGACATGTATAGAGTTAAGTGTCCTAAAGCTGGCCCCCGATTCTTTCAGCTGTTCCCCTTACATGTCTCTGAACCGCTTACTAAGTGGCTTACAGAGGTGTGGACGCAAATGTCTGCCAGATGAAGATTTGTGGCTGCTGTTGCTCTTAAGAAAATCCCGCGCCAGCAGGCGAGAGCATTGTGCACTACATGAAACATGAGTTCACGTTACCCCTTTCCCACTGTCTGTGCCCCATTAATTCCATTGTCAGTTGCACTTGAGGCAGGGCACTATTGGAAGGTAAAGTCTGTTCTTGAAGCCCTGCCATTTTGGCCGGTATACAAACTGACAGACTTTACGGCATCGGTGCTGGAAGTAATAGCTTTCTGCTTCTTTTCCTTTTAATCACAATGCGTCTTCCCCACTGGTCTCCGCCCAAACAGTTATTATGTAAAACTGCAGAAGACCTAGTAGATAACCCAAACCAGGAGAATATGACATTGTAGATCCGAGGATGATCCGAAATCCCACACAGTGCAATAGTAATACTCTAAGTCAGTAGACTCCCATGGTAACTTTCAGATTGAGTTTTTGAGTGATGGAGCCTCCTTATTCAGACCACACAAAAATGTTAACAGCAGGTGTGGGGAAGGGCTGTGAAGCCCAGGAGAAAAAGCACATAGGTCAGTAGCCCACAGACACTGACATAGAAAGGAGAGTTTAGTTAAGGATAATGGTGGAAAGCTGAAACCTCTTAATTTTCCCAAATCAAGGCTAGTTTCAAGATCCAAGAGCAGAACTCTGCTAAGATATAGTTGTTTTTTGTTTTTGTTTTAAATCATAGTCCTCTTCCTTTCCAATTCCCACCCAGTCAAGGCAACTATTTCATTTACATTGATATGAGAGCAGAAAGAAGAACAAGAACCCAGGGATCTGATTCCTGACCCAAGAACAAAACCCCTTTATCCCCGATAGGTAGTACAAAAGCAGCAGGACCCACAAATACTTGCCAAAGATAACTTTGGAGTGGTCCTTACATGACACCGCAACTCCCAGCCATTCATCTCCTACTCATGGTTCAGGGGCATGCCAGAGTGGGCAGGACGGATGAGCTAAAGCACAATTTTCCCCTGCAAGGCTCCATTAGCACATATGGGCCTGGGAGGAACATTAACAGCACACGTTAAAACTCTGTCCAAGGGGCAGACAGAATAAAACAAATAATTCACTGCACCACCATCCACTTCTGCTCCATTCAGCAGAGAAATTAACATCAGCCATCTGGGATCCTCTCCTGAGAAAAGCATGAGCCCTTCTCTTGCTGCTCAGAGACACAGGAGACCCAGTCCTCTTACTCTGTACCATTTTCTTACCTCTGCTTGTCTGCTCTGTCATGTTTGCCATTCCTTTGCCATTTCTTGGGGAGCAGAGATCCTGCTAGAAAATAACCAGAGCTGCTACTTCTGGCTTCTCTGCAGAGAATGTGGGCTGTACTCCCTGGAAATCATTGGGTGCTCTAATTCCCTGCAAGGATTTCAGGGCTACTGACAGGTGGAGGATATTTGCATTCAAATTAAGTTTTTATAGTCAAGTGTGGCAACACTGAGGGTTTCAAAAGGAATACATGGTAGCTTTTTGGAAGGAGATTCAGACCAACAGGTACTTTGTGAATATGTTGATCCACTACCACTGAATCACTGCCATGGCAGGCATGCGAGGTATAACTAATCCCCCTGGAGTGACACACCAGGACTAGTAACTCTTCCCCTTATTAGGCCCTCCAGCTCAAGAGGCCCTTACTCTGCTGCAGCTGTACTATCAAAAAGAACAATTCCTCTTGGCCCCTTTACAGCCCATTTCATGGATCATTTGCCATTAAAGGGTATGTGATTTTAGTAAATACAGTTGGTAAATATTAACTCAGCTTCTTTATCGCTGCTGACTCACTGGAGATAAACCGTCATGAAGGCAACGTAATACACCAGTGACTCACATCCCATATTTTTTGATACAAATGTGGTAAAGGCGCTGAAACTGGGGGCATCTTAGGGATTAACACCAGTCACACCCGGCTACCATACTGAATCCAAGTGCTGCCAGGGTTCTGCCTGGAAATCCTCTAATATTCCAGTTCATTTCAGGCAAAAGTACTATATCTAACAACGTGTATCCACTATGAAATCCTGCTTTGCCAGCACTGCCTAGATAATAACTAGAGAAATGCTCTTTATTGCATTAAGAAGGTAAAGTTAGCTAGGAAAACAATTAATTAGGAATTGGTGTCAAGCCCTCTTGTGCTGATAATCCACTTGATAACATCTGCAATGAATTTGGCAAAATATTTTACATAACTGACGGCTACAACACTTTTGCACACTCTTAATTGCCAGAAGAATTCAGCATGGACTATGTTTTTATCCTTGGTATAATCCCATAAAATTTAGGAAGTTTACTTCAAAGATTTATTTGGTCCATCAAGTTTGCATCCACCACACAGCTTGAAATGGCCGGCAGCATAAGGTGGTCTGTAACAGGCAGAGGAAGAGCAGGGAATGGGTCTCTGTCATTAATTGTCTATTAAAATACATGAAGAATGCCTTGAATATTTTAATTTTGATAGGAGATGGTTGGGCGTTTTCTTACATTTTTGCCTTAGAACGAACATGAAGCTCCTTAACCTCTCATCTTGCCATAGGGTTCCTTGACCTTTCCTGAACTAATCAAAGGCATCAGTTACTCCCATTTGCAAGAAACCAGTTCAGCTGCCCTTTTTTGTGTTTTCAAGGAGATGTAGATCTTTCAAAATCCACATACAAGGAGTAATGACACGGCTGATCGGTGTTTGTGCACACAGGTCTCATTGACCTATTGGCACTTCCTCACTTAAGAAAGACTCCCTGCACAGAAAGCCATCTCCTCAGGAGGCTGGGCCCTTGAGCTTTCTCTACCTGAATGATTTTTCTTTAAACAACCTTCCCGATGAAAAATATGGAAGCAGAACAAAGGGAACCCAGGGCCCCATCTGGGGAAGGATACAAAGATTCTGCTCTAAGAATTAGAGCTTCATGGGTTTCAGGCTAGAGCAGATTCTGTCTCCTTTTTTTTAAAAGCAATTTCTTCCTTCATGGATGCCAAGACAGTTCAGAAAAGGCCACTGCATACTTAATACTGAAGTCTGTATAACCCTGAAATTACATGAAGTTATACACGCAATAACCATCTCCACCATGAATGAAAGTTACTACAAGCCAAAAGAAAGGTGGAATTTGACTTACTACATTCCTATTCAAGGACCTCATCCAAACATCTGTTGGAGCATTTCTATTGGACCCATGAGATAACGAACCTTCCAACATGAACCATGATATTTTGCACTGCCCAACTAATGTTTTTTGTCATACAGGTTTCAGAGCTTGCCTTGCCTTGAACACTGTAGCCACTAAAACAAAAGCAGATTTGGGTAGCTAAATACCCATTTTCTTAAAAATTCAAATGACTATCCAGGGAGAGGAGAAACAAGACAAATGAGGCCACAGTGCTTCCCCAGGCCTTTGCTTAGCATGTTGCAGGCGTTAGAAATAGCCATGCAATAGCTAGCTGCCCTTAGTGTGCTGTGTTTAGCTCAGGCTCCTTGAAGGAACGTGAGTGTACGGCTCCCACAGATGCTGCAAACAAAGTGCAAGGAGAGCTCAGCTACACTAGTCCAAAGGGGACAGGCTATTGAAATTTCACTGCTGTGTCACTGGCACCGTGCAAAGTTGCATTCCTCAATCACAGTTCCTGATGCCTTTTGTTACTTCCTAAAAAAGAGCTGCATGAAGCCAAGGTGCTCCTTCTCAACCCCAGCTCTGCCAATCTTTCTCTCTACTTGATTTCTGCCAAATAGGGTAGTCGGACATATACTGCTTCACTTATACATGAAGAAAGAGCTTTCTTCTCCACCTTGCTCCCCACGTACTTGCTAATCTTGACAGAATCTGAAAATCTGATGCTTCTCTTGTCAGTAAATCAGACTGAGATTAACTGCCTTGGTATGGTCTGGCTATGTTGCTTCTTCTGTGAGTAAAGACTAGCATCCGTGTGACTGACACTCATGACTAGTCATTTTTAGCCTTCAAAGCAATTAAGGAGGTTTTATCTGCCAAATATACCATATAATATAAACAGGAATAAATTTCCAGGATGATTCTTAGAAGCTACTCTTTGTCTACTAGTGTTTTATATAAACATGCATACATGAAGTACACAAAGAAGTTACAGAACACTTTAAAGGCTTTAGACCCTTCTTCAGCTTAAACATGGATCTTCTTTCTAGCATGAAAACAGAATCCTACAGCAATCATTTGTGTTGAAGTGGAATTGCTTACCATTGGAAGATCCGTGATTTCCTGGAACTAAGGAAGTTTGGTAGCAGTTGGGAGAACCCAATTGTTTGTCAAATGTGGAGAGGAGGCTAACCAAAAGCATAGCAAAATGTGACAGAGTGTTTTCTGTCTTTAAATCAGCTTGCAGCAGAAACATGTTCCAATATGGAAGTTGTTACGCTGAAGCAGTACCAAAAATACATTATCAGTTTACTATGTTTGGTGAGTTTTCTCAAAGTTTATGTCTTGGAATAAGGAAAAAAGTACAAGTGGTGTTTTTCACTGTTTTGGAGACAAGTTTGTGAAAGGAATTCAAGCATTTTTACATATGAATGCTGAAAAACTGGAACAATAAAGGAAGTCCAGCTTTAAACACATCAGATTTTAAAAGGGTCATGCTGGGGAAAAAAAAAAAGTATTATGATTTTCTACATTAGTGACAGGAATATGGTTTATATAGCCTGGTTGGAAGTTAATCAGTGAGGTTGCCAGTTAAGAGCACTGAGGTTTACAGTAGCCTGAAAAGATTGATTTAATTTAGGAAATTTGGCTTAGGAAGAGGGCTGCTTAACTAGAAGAACTTGTTGTCCATTAAAATACCCCCACCCCCCCAAAGCTGCTGCTGGGAGATGAAATATAAGAAATTGTATATCAAAGCTACAGTTATTTAAATAGATTTCAGCTTTTGTGGGACCTAACATTCACAATAATTTCCCTTCCTATGATTTTAGAGTTTGTCAGTCTATTTTTGCCTCCTCTCTTTTCACAGTATCTGAGCTTGCTTTGCTACACAAGTTCAAACAGTGTATAACAAGCACCCTAACTACATGATTATTTACTCAGGGCTTTGCCTTTGCTGAAGTCCTTTGATTGGGGCTTATGTGCAATCGCACGTGCTTAATTCAGTGAAGTGTGGTTTAGCAAAGTACAGTCCAACAGTAAACAAATGGAAATTTTCCAAAAATGGAAAATTCTGTCTTGCACTTCCTCTCCTACAGCACAAAATGATAATGCCATAATATGGAGTTACACCATTAAACATGATACCTATTAGATCAGAAATCCTTACCCTGTATTTTTTTTTGTGGAGGGTTGCTCTTGGTTTGCCTGGGGCTTTCCCCTCCCTTCTGAATCCCATCCACCTCACCTCAGACAGCAGCAGTGATTTTTTCATATTGCTGACAAGCATTTGCCTTTCTGCCCTTGGTGTTCTTGAAACAGTTGTCCAGCAATGGTTCATAAAACAACTGTGTTCACTTTATCTGAAAATCTCCTGAGAACTCCTTTTTAACTCCAGATGAAAGTTCTTACTGTATTACTGTAGAATCATATGAACAGCACTGAGTTTCCAGTGCACCTCCAGATATACAGGAAGAATGTTCAAGATTCAAGCTACCTTGAAGAAGACTACAACTGGGAATGAAACCCTTGCACTTCCACAAACAAGGTGCACGCTGCAATCACCTTGCTTCCAGGGAAGCATGTAACCTACTGTAAGAAAGACTGAGGGTGCATCTCAGGAAATACTTGTGTGCAATACCCCGCGCCCAAACAGTCCACAATGCAATTGGGCAATAAGTTTTTTTGTTTTTTTTTTAAGCTTATCAGAGTGGCCAAGCGTGTCAGAGCTGCACTGGAGGTCCCCAGCTACAGTGCTCTTTACTCATGTGGCAAAGGTACCCTCTCTGAGCTGCAATCAACCCACTCAGGTTTGCTCCAGCATTTGGCAGTGGTCTCCTATGCTGGGTCTACACTGTGAGGAGCTTCCTGTAAGACTGCAGCTGCCTGAGAAAGATTTGCTTGAGCTTCTGATCACCTTGGAGGAGCCTGCACCTGAGGCAGGGACTCAAAATCACAGCCTCCAGCAACCAAGGCAATGATCATGCTCCAGGTAAATCATAGCTCCAGCCTGTACTTGGGATATTTCAGCCTGCGAGTATCTGCCCTTCCCTCCCTTAGGGAAGGCAGCAACAGGACTGTGATTGTTTTGTTTTGTTTTGTTCACCAGAATGGCCAAGCAGGCTCAAACACTGCATTGAGGGCTTCAGGGACATGTTCAAACCCCATGCTTAATGAAAATTTGCTCGCCTCTGGCTTAGGGACAGTGTGTCAAAGTGAGGCCAACCCAAGCAGCTCTTGTAGAGCAAGAGCTAGGACCCTGCCCTTTGGTGCCCTCAAAGGTTGTGTGGTTAGAAGTCCCACTTGCCTCCCAAAAAGGCTTCCTTCTTTTTCAAGGTAAAACTAAAACTGCTAAGTAACTGGAGATGAAGAAGAGGAACAAACAAACCAAAAGGAAGATCTTTGCCACCAATGAAAGTGTGAAGGTAGACAGAAAGTGCAGGAGCAGAACATGGGATTCAGGTATGGAGACATGCCAGTGTTTCAGCCAATCTGCCACCCAGCTGAACTCTGCTAAAGCTCTTGCTACTGTTTCCTTCTTGCCAGACCCTGGAGGACCCTGAAATTCCTGGAGGACAGAGAAATTCTTGGAGGACAGCCCATTCTCTTCCAGCACCAATGGTTTTTGTGAAGTTGTCAATGTCCCTTCAGGTCTTGCCTGGGAAGCAATGGGATCAGAAGATTCCACCATCTCTTCTGCAGCCCCTAAAGGGCTGACATAGCCTTGTGAGAGATTTCTTTAGTTAGTCTCCTGGGTTTTCCAAATGAGATTGAGCCTGTGACCTGCAGACGCAACAGTTCTTGCTTAAGAAACTAAATGTTCCACGGGATCAGGCAGGGCAGGTCTTCATTTGCTTTCAAGAGGGTCATGGGAAAGAGCAAAAGCACTGCTCAGTGCCACTACTGCTCTCTTTGAAGGGATACACAAGTAAAGCTTCTTTCTTTCCCTTTTCTCTGAGAGACTGTTTGTGGATTTCTCTGCTAGAAAAAGTTCAGGCTGTTCAAAATTCAATTTTGTCACCCAGTATATGGAAATACAGGTATGAACTGAACTGCAAAGTTCTGAGGTGACTAGGTGTGCAGAAAGGGGTGGAGGTTTGACGTGTACAGTTTGACCTGGAACTGCCAAACACTTTTAAGTAAGAATTCTCTAACAGTGCCTGTTTGGGAACCTGCTTATAGGCAGCACTGACCCAGAAGCAAGACTGAAGGGGCTGCTATAATGCAGAGCACTGTAAGGAACACCATACTTTGCATGCATGTCAACTCCTGTCAGAAGAAGAACTTTTAGTGCTTAGTAAAAGCATACAAGCATCTGTGGGGAAATACCAGCATTTGCTATTCTCAGAGGTAAAACTCTCTACCTGGCAAAGTACAAACTCCCTTTTGTAGGCAGTTGGCTTTTTTTGTCTCCAAAGTAATTTTACATTCTTAGCCTTAGACTGCCCTGTAGTGGCAGAGCCAAAATTTGCAGTATTACTAACCACACAGGATCTTTAACTTCCGTATTTAGAAGTAGTTTGCCTATCACTAAGAGGTACAGAAAGAGCCTGTGCAGATTGCAAAACAGAAATGAAAAAAATGAAGCAAGGGAGATTTTAGTCTTCAGTGTAAATATAGCATGCAGCAAAATACCACTACTTACTTGGAATATTTTATCTTTTTCATAGGAAACAAAGCAAAATTGATCACGCCATGTATCTGCTCGTCTCCATAAGTGACTCCAGCCAAATCTAACTGCAAAAATTAAGATCTCAAAGACAGATAAACATCAACAGATTTTAAAACAAGTGGTCTTTAAAAACATCTCAAGGAAAAGTATGGTTGTATTGTCAGCACAGAAGTTGTTAGACAACAAAGAAACCACCAGAGAGATTGACCTGGTGGTAAATGCTCCAGGAGAAAAGTCTGTCACAGCTGACAATGAACGTAGAGATAGAAATCATTAGAACCTCATACAGAAGTAGAAACTGGGCTTCATTAGTGCTGGAGCTTGACTAAACTTCCTTCGTCTTAGATCAGCTCTCTCTCCCCCACCACAGAAATTAGCTCTCTAAAGATAGTACTCTGAAGACGCAAAATTTCTGGTGTTTCATTTTCTGTACATCCCTACTGGTCTCTGCCTTTTAAGCTGCAACACATTTGACAGGGCTAGTAGTAGCACTGAATGGTGCCACCAATTCCACTACTTTAAGTAGCTAAGATGCTTGCATTCAGGTTGGTGGCACAAAGAGTTACTTTTAGGTCTCAGAAGGGTAAGACAATTAGTGCTCATTAGCAGAGGCAAAAATAACACCAAATGCAATTTTTGCACGCAGCAGCAGATGTGCGTTAGTGTAGTTGTACTTAGGTGTCTTCAAGACAGCTGTCCATCTCTCAGCTAATCTCCTTCAGCTACCTTTGCAGTGAGATCAGATAAACAGGCACTTCAGAATGCAATTCAGCTAATCTCCTTTGGATATCTCCTTTGGCATGAGTTGAATGAATGTTGAAAATGGCTATTTCACTCCATTTCCTGTAGAGAAAGCCTAGGACTACTAGCTCGGATATAGACACTATAGTACTAGCTATACATCCCTCAAAGTTTAAACAATGTGAATGAACTTCATATTCTCATAGCTGATGGACTACTTGCTTAGTGAAAATACGTAACAGTGATGAACTGAGACTGTTCTAACTCACACACAGCCCTGCTAAAATGAGACCTGGTGAACTAGAGTGAGAGTTTCTCAGTCATCTGAATCATTTTATGATGCATTACTCATCTTCAGCTTTGTTCTGGCAGGCAGAATCAACTTTTGCCCCACCTTACACGTTGGCTCCTCCAGAAAGGACCTTCTAATATTTCAATTTTTAGGGAGCTACAAACAGATACCCAAAAGATTTGAGAAATACGTCAACTGACTTCCTATAACTTGAAAAAAAAACCTTTTCTTTCTTTTTTAAAACTCAGGCTTATCTAGATAGCACATGAATAAGCACAAAACCCTTGTGTTTTTTTTAAATGTGCTTTTAATCACTCAGAGAAAATAAGCTGATTATAAAATGATCCAGAGGGCTATGCACTTGGAAGAAACTTCACTGTACTTTTGCACACAAATAAATAGAGCACTGTTAAAAATAATCAGAGAACACACAGGATACAGTAACTATGAAAATCAAAGTTTAAAAGTAGTCAAGGAAGATGAGAGTGGTGCATAGTCCCTTTACTTGAATGCTGTTATTTTTTTTCCCCTTCATTTTGATGTTAAACTGATGGCCCTTCTGATACGGTCAGAGTGCTCTCATTATTTTCTTCTGTGCTCAGAGACTCACTGGATCGTGGGGATGTCGCATTGAGTGTCCTGACAGCTGCAGCTTTCCACATATACATACTTATGTGTAATTGAGTGCCCAGAGGGGCATTTCAGTTCCACCTCCTTCAGGCTAGTTTTTGCTTCTTTGCAGCAGGAACAGCTGTGCTCCAAAGAATTGGCCTCAGCAGAGTAACTGTTAAAATGAAAGGAGAAAGGCAACGTTATTTTGTGCTAGAAGCCACCATACAAAGGAAAGAGTGAAGTTAGGTACAGAACTCTTGGGAGAAGTTTGGTATACTACGTAAAAGAGCCATAATTAGGACTAATGAATAGTGCTAAGCTCATCTGACAGGGCAGTGGTTGTAACAATAACAATGAATTTTAAAATTCATTCCATTTGGCTGAGATTTTCTGGTAAAAAAAAAATTAGAATCTAAGTCCTACTGAAAAAACACAAGTTCTTGGAGCTCAGCTTCATTATATTCCTCTCATCATCCCAGCACTGATGGATGTTCAATACTCCAGATCAAACAATTAAGCGCAGATGCAGCCCTGAGCAGAGTAAGAAAACTGCATACAGGATGTGGCTAAAATGCCATCTACAAAGGTATCACATCAATCAATTGGCTACAAGAGCTACACTTGTATCACGTAAATCAGTGCATATTCCAAACCAGACAGTGTTAACAGGAACCGGCAGCTCCTTCTGTTGCTATCTCACAGTAAAGTAGTTTTCTGCAGCCCTGTATTCATCAGCTTCCCAAACACCATTCCGAACCTGCAGAATCTTTCAATATCAGCCCATAAACTGTGTCAAGAGCCATCTTTCTCTTATGTTTGTGTGCAGAGGCAACCACAGCAGAACTCTAAGACTGTGAGGTACTTCAAAATACTAATAAACCCTCTGGCTAACTGGGCTTCAATCTTAGACTAAACACCAGGCTTCTCCCATGTAAGGTGACCTATGCTATATTCAATGATAGGCAGCAAATGACAGTTTCTTTGGGGAGTTAGAATTATATTTTTCTAATGTGTTTTAATAGCTTAATACCAGATGTCACACCAGCCACTTTCTTATAGCTACCAACACCACTCCTAAGGCATTTGTTTTCTCACTTCTTTACTATATAAAAATCGTGCATGTTTGAAACTTCCTTTAAAAGATATATATGTATTTCATTTTATATGTTAATTCTTTAGAAGCAGCTTTTTGGCCTATGAACATCAGATTTGGCTGCTCTCTGGGCTCATTCACATTACAGGAAATAATCCATGTTCTCTTGCAATGACTTCTGTCCAAGATGGTCTGACACCAATGACGGACAAGTCATCTCTTAATGGATGAACAGACCTCATCATAGCTGTCTCAACCCCAATGCAATCCAATATCCTTTTCTGCTTTGTATTAAAATGAATCAACTCTTCAATCACTGATTTTATGATTTCGTGCCCATGAGTTTGGGAGCTGATAGTTTCAGGTCTTCTACCATTTTGTAGTCTACCTATTTATTGTTCCTTTTATATAAATAATGTCAGTGCCAGAATTCAAATCTCATTGTCCGACCAGTTTACTTACAGCGAGAAAGTTCCACATGTTCCTTCACATTCAGTCATGACAACTCTCTCTGGAGAACGGCAGTTCTTATAGACAATAAAGTCTTCTCTTTCACGGACAGAGCACAGCGTGGAACTATCCAGAGGTACACCTAAGGGGAAAGATCAGAAAATACTCTCAGTGAAATAGCTCCGTAAGTTCCCTGCAGTTCAGCACACTCGCCTTTGCTAGTGCAATGAAAGATTTGTCTTAATTGCTCTTTCTGCTTCAGTTTAAACTTTCCCCGAGAGACTGGGCACTGAATGCTTGGAATAATAAACATAAATACAGGAGTATCTATTTAAATATAAACATATCAGTCTTTCTATAAGAAAATGGGCTGATTTAAGAAGAAAACTCATTCTCTGTATTGTTGTTGATTCAGGTATGCTGACATACTTACAGGTTTTGCAACAATTGTTAGGTAAGAATGTAACAGTTCCCTAAAAAAAACAAAAAACACAAGAAAAATAGTATTATTTTCTTTCCCTGTATTAAAGAGGCTTTTAGGCCAATAACTGAGGACAGTAATTCTCCAATGGCTGGAAATTACTAGCTAAAACTCTAGTATTGATCTGAATAAACAAACATAATGGTCTGTATCAGACTTGAAATCTATCTATTTACAGAGGACTGTGGAAATACAGACACAGCTTTTAAGGAAGTCTACAGTTACCATCATGCATTTTTTACTCAGAAACAATTCCAAAAAAACATTTTCTCAGAGACTTCTATATTTGAATGGTGCATGGTGTTACTGGCAGCCTACTGACTGGACAGCTGTGACATTCAAGAAAACATGGCTCTTTTTCAGACAGGATCCCACACAAAGCAATCAGCAAGGACTTTTATCTCAATGGTGACCGGTTTTTTGGCTACTGAGAGAGAGTTGCCAGCTATAAGCCTTAAACTGTCAGCCAGATATTTTATACACCCTGTAGGTTTGCACACAGATGCAGCAGAAACCTGTGCCCTTGGGACAGAGAAACTTTGGAAAACAATCATCAAAGTTTAATGTGACTTTTGTTGCTAGTTAGGTGACTGCACTAAACTGAAGTTATTTATGCATTAAGTAGAGGGTGAGTTTTCCATATTAACTTACAGGTTTGCATTTCTCCTCATTGAATGCTGGACAGGTAATCTGAGATGTGGAAGAGATAAACTGGTTGTGGAGACTTGTACAGCTGTATATGGTGCAGTTGTCATAAGGATCGTTTATAAACTCTCCAGGCTGCAAGTGAAATACAAAACGTAGTAAGAAATGCTGGAGGTACTGCAAGTGAAATACAAAATGTAGTAAGAAATGCTGAAGGTAGCTCAGACAGAAATTTTCCTGTCCTCTGACGACGACTTTCACAGTGTTTCCCGGTCAGTTATTTCTAGGTTAACAGCCATTTTGGAGACAGATTTTTGTGTGTATTGCAGTATGCCACAAGTGGAGAGAATCTTCAGTTTTACATGTGATTTCCCTTGGAAAAGAATAATCCCTCTAAAGCATTTAGAGCACATTCGTGATATTAACAGTCGTCATTCATGCCAATGGATTTTGCCAAGGGAAAGCCAAATAAGGGCAATAAAATTGTTTCATATGTAGGCTTTTCTAGCATTCTTCAACACAGAAACTAAATAATTTAGAAAATCTGAAGCTTCTAGACATCACAAGAAGAACTCTTCCTATGATATTACTGACTTGTCATTCCAGGAAAAGCCTTCCAGAAAATTTGAATTCATGAATCCTTCCTTTAGGCCAAAAAACCGTAGATAGGCTTTGCTTTAGGTGAGCTACTGACCTTTCAGATGCAAAGTTACACTGAGCCTCATCTCTGCCAGCGGGATGTTCCCTCTCTGAAAAGGGGAAGTTTACAAATTTGATAGAGGTGTAAGATGTAGAGCATACTTACATTCAACATGAGGTTGGAACCGTGTGATGTACGTATAACACACTTAGTCTGCATACATCTTCCGCAACATTCACCTTTCACTGATTGCAGTTCATATCCCTAGATATTAAAGTGAAATAAAAATGACTGGACCGATAGATGCATTGTGGAGAAATAAGTGAAAACATACTAACCCATGAATTGATTATGGTTTGAAGCACACTCTAAAATTGTGCCTTTCTGTGCTAGACGATCAGTGACTCCATGGAACACGAGTAATAAAAGTAGGCTATAGATGGAATCAGTTAAAGCACTATAATAAATATGCCTAATAACTAAATAGCATTCCATTAAGTGCTCTACAGAAATTTCTTAGCTAATCCTCCCAACATGAACTGAATACCATTAGTTATGTTGTCTAGTACACACAATAAATTGCTCAAGGACAGTCAGTTTCCACACCACAGTTGGATTCTGGATTTCTGCTCCCTGTCCTTTTACGCAACTCACTGATCACATCATTTTTCATGTACATGGGTATTTTTGTTTATTTGTTTGTTTTAAGGTTATCACTTACTGGTTCACAATATGTGTTGCATGGAATATGTTCACAGGAGATGACATTCAGTTGAGTGCTGATGTTAACTTCATTAGTGCAGAAACAATTCTGACACTTATCAACAAAGACTGAGGAATTAGGCTATAAATTTAAAGAAACAAAGGTTCATATATTAATGAAATATGACATATGACAGACATTTCTTAATTCCCAAAAAACCTTTAAACCAAGCAATAGAATAGGAATCCATCGTACACACTACTGGACAGCTGTTTGGCTAGCTGTTTATGAAGACAACATCATTAATATTGAATTTAATTTAACACACGTCTTTATTGAAGTCCTATACAGCAATGATAAACTCAGATATTAAAAGCAGAAGAGTCATACAAATACATGCAATAAAACAATTACTAGACTCAAAAGAACTTATTAGGAATCTAAGTCTGTTCAGAATAACCCTTCTTTACAAATCTTTTCATGTCTGAAAGGAGAGTCTTAAAACTGAAATAAAGTGTTGTCGGTAAATGTGGACTTGATTTTAAAATGCATACACACTTTACTCTAAAACCAAATCTCTCTCTGGCACTGATATTTAGAAACAACTCTTCAGTCTCTCATACACAGCAACCTTTTCAGAAAAGATTTAAACTATGTTGAACTGATAAATCCCTGACAGGGATTCGAACTTTTCTAAAATATTGACTCTACTGGATAAACCTCCTCATAGCACTTCTGTTAAAGTATGCTAACTGATCTTATAAGCATTTTCAGAAGACTATTGAAACAGGAACTTACCAAGAACTCAGCATTCTGATGTACACAAACCCTCTTGGGAACTGTTAACAAGGAAGGAGTTAGGAGGTTACATCAGGGAAAAAAAAAAAGTCTTTACCCCACTCTAGTCACAGTCATTTCTTCCACAATGAATCACAATGCTTACATTCAAATACGCTGGTTATTTCCCATGTCTGGTAGCAGATATGGCATATAGAAAGTACAATAACAAATACTGCATGTGCAAAAAGGGAGGAAGATTTGACCCAACGTGTGTAGTCCAGTTCATAGCCAAGAATGTCCACTTAACACGTACAAGAAGTTCCCTGTTTCAATTACCAAGAATAAAACATACTTTGTAAAGCTACCTTCTTTTGGGCACGCTAACAAGGACATTTTGCTCGGTTAAGCTGAGACCACAATCTCAGTTAATTCTGTAGCTGATCTCACAGGTACTTACAATCAGGAAAGCTGCACTTGAACCACCTGAGCTCTATCTGATTTCGCAGTTGTTTGTCATAACCATGGTGGTAGTAACCGATGTTAATAGTAACCAATTCACGGAATCTGACTGAGTTTATTACCTCTTTCAATAAGGTATTGCATACAGTCTCATTAAGCCTGATACTAAATTATGTAATATATAATGCTAGTCATTTTAACATTTTTCCAGAGGACTTACCGCACTGGTACACAGGACAGCACTGATCACTGGGAATATGAGAATAAACTTCAAATCCCAGTGTACACTTGGGAGGTTCAGTTGTGCACAAGCTTGTATTGCATTCTGAGAAAAAAAGGAATAACCCAGAAAGTATATTAAATCACGGCTAGAAAGAGAAATCTCTGAGAGTCCCACCTAAGCATTTAAAATAGACTTTCCATTGCTAGGGAATATTCCAGATCCTCCCCAAAGAAACAAATTGCAGAAAAAGGACATATTTTTCCTAGCAAATCCAGGCACTGGATGGGGGGCTGCGCTAGTTTATGAAACTTCTTCTAGTATGTAATTACCAAACGTAAGAAAAGTATCACAATTCTTTGCAGAGAAGCAGTGGACAACTGTTATAGCACTCTCTCCAAGACTGTAGGCAACTGCTGCAAAATGAAAACCCTACAGCCACACAGAATTCCATGATCTATCTGCACTTCAGTTGAATAAAATATGATTCTGAACTCAAGAACTGTAGATTCAGTTATGTTGAAACCCAAAATTGTAAACTCCATTATGCTGAGTCACTGCAACGTTAAAATGCATTTTCCCTAACTCTGGACACACTGATTTTAAAAAGCATGATATTATTTTGTGACTCCCTACTGCAGGTCTCTGGTGCTAAGCTAGTTCAGTTCTTTTTTCCTTTCTATTCCTAAAAGGTAGAGAAAGGTTACAAAATGACCTCATTAATGTATATAAGCATCTGAGGGGAGGGTGTCGAGAGGATGGAGCCAGTCTCTTCTCAGTTGTGCCCAGTGACAGGACAAGAGGCAATGGGCACAAACTGAAACACAGGAGGTTCCGGCTCAACATAAGGGGGCACTTCTTTACTGTGAGGGTGACAGAGCACTGGAACAGGTTGCCCAGAGAAGTTGTGGAGTCTCCTTCTCCGGAGATATTCAAAGCCCGCCTGGATGCCATCCTGCGCAATGTGCTCTAGGTGATCCTGCTTGGCAGGGGGGTTGGACTAGATGATCTTCAGAGGTCCCTTCCAACCCTGCCCATTCTGTGATCCTGTGATTCTGTGAAGGGAAAAGGTTACAAAAGGAAACAAAAGTATAAACTCACTGCAGGTGACAAAGGGGCAGCAGGAGTCTTCAGAATTGACTTCATTGACCTCATAGAAGCCTTTTCCATCACAACTCTTCTTATTTTGGTTGGGGCATTTGTGAGGCTCACATACAATGCCACTTCCACCTTCCAGGCAAATACAGTCCTGACAGTCTGCTGTAAACCTTTCCCCAAACTGTCATTAAAGAAAATAGAGTAAGTGATTGCATGGTTACCAATTAAAAAGAACAGAAGTAAAAACAGGAATGAAGAGCTGGGAAACCACAACCAATCCCCAACCTCTTCTTGAAATACAAAAGCAAATGGCTGTGTACCTCTCTTGGTATCATATCCAATCCAACACAGCCTGTGAAAATATCAAAATAAATTTCCATTACCACTCATATAACAGTAGACATCTCTACTATATTTTGTATGAATACTGCATACAGTCAGATCTATGTTGTATGCATCAGAAGGAAACAACGAAGAGGAAACAAACATGCATCCAATCGACGTA
Source organism: Chauna torquata (assembly GCA_013399475.1). NCBI lineage: Eukaryota > Metazoa > Chordata > Aves > Anseriformes > Anhimidae > Chauna > Chauna torquata. Next base: position 11,404 of record VXAL01007846.1, on the reverse strand, counting down.
GTAAAACTCACCACAGGTATTTACGCAGACATCCACACCAGAGTCATACAGCATTGTACCATTAGGACAGAAACAGCCTTCCACTTGTTTAGTTGCAGTTTTATGTTGTTGACTGTATGAGACAAAATGTTCAGAAGAACACCATTACTGTCATAGGCATGCAGAGGAAGGTTAAGCTGAATAACCATTAATTGAAAATACAGGGGGAAATAATCTGCACATTTGTGATTTAGGGATTGTCAGCGTTCATGTTTGGTTTAGCCAAACAACATATAAAATAAAGGCACCCAGATTTAGGATCAAGGGAACAGTGGTAACAAATATGACAGTCAGTTAAAGACATGACAGGAGGATGTTTGATTTCTTTCATCCACTTAGGCTTTAGATATCACTGAACAGTTGTATGAGATGTAACTAACTAACACTGAAGGAATTCTTTACCTTGACTTGCAGGTTATCTCTTCAATAGGACCACATGCTCTATATTCTTTATGTTTGGGACATTCATAAGCTGGAATGGGAAAATAAAAAAGAGGAAGAGCTCAGTAAGAATATCATAGAAAAGCCCCATGACCTTATGCCAAGAAATTAAACACTAACTACTCATTTTCCTATATATCTTTGACAATCTTGAGAAGCAAAGAGATTAAACAGATATCAGACTCATGTCTCTGAGTGGGATTATTTTATGCAATTTAGCCACAGAGATATAGCACCATACTTTACATTTAAGGAGATAAAGGCAGGAGTCTATACCTTGATTACAACTTTTTCATAATTTGGGTCTCTTTTGTATAAGTTCTCAAAGGGGAGTGTATTCCTATCCTCCCATCCTCTTCTGATTACACTAAATATATAAGTTATATAAGTGATCAGCTGATGCCTGCAAAATACACAGTTGCCTGTGTAAAAAAAAAAAAAGGATCTACTAATACAGATCTTNGACAGGACAAGAGGCAATGGGCACAAACTGAAACACAGGAGGTTCCGGCTCAACATAAGGGGGCACTTCTTTACTGTGAGGGTGACAGAGCACTGGAACAGGTTGCCCAGAGAAGTTGTGGAGTCTCCTTCTCCGGAGATATTCAAAGCCCGCCTGGATGCCATCCTGCGCAATGTGCTCTAGGTGATCCTGCTTGGCAGGGGGGTTGGACTAGATGATCTTCAGAGGTCCCTTCCAACCCTGCCCATTCTGTGATCCTGTGATTCTGTGAAGGGAAAAGGTTACAAAAGGAAACAAAAGTATAAACTCACTGCAGGTGACAAAGGGGCAGCAGGAGTCTTCAGAATTGACTTCATTGACCTCATAGAAGCCTTTTCCATCACAACTCTTCTTATTTTGGTTGGGGCATTTGTGAGGCTCACATACAATGCCACTTCCACCTTCCAGGCAAATACAGTCCTGACAGTCTGCTGTAAACCTTTCCCCAAACTGTCATTAAAGAAAATAGAGTAAGTGATTGCATGGTTACCAATTAAAAAGAACAGAAGTAAAAACAGGAATGAAGAGCTGGGAAACCACAACCAATCCCCAACCTCTTCTTGAAATACAAAAGCAAATGGCTGTGTACCTCTCTTGGTATCATATCCAATCCAACACAGCCTGTGAAAATATCAAAATAAATTTCCATTACCACTCATATAACAGTAGACATCTCTACTATATTTTGTATGAATACTGCATACAGTCAGATCTATGTTGTATGCATCAGAAGGAAACAACGAAGAGGAAACAAACATGCATCCAATCGACGTAGTAAAACTCACCACAGGTATTTACGCAGACATCCACACCAGAGTCATACAGCATTGTACCATTAGGACAGAAACAGCCTTCCACTTGTTTAGTTGCAGTTTTATGTTGTTGACTGTATGAGACAAAATGTTCAGAAGAACACCATTACTGTCATAGGCATGCAGAGGAAGGTTAAGCTGAATAACCATTAATTGAAAATACAGGGGGAAATAATCTGCACATTTGTGATTTAGGGATTGTCAGCGTTCATGTTTGGTTTAGCCAAACAACATATAAAATAAAGGCACCCAGATTTAGGATCAAGGGAACAGTGGTAACAAATATGACAGTCAGTTAAAGACATGACAGGAGGATGTTTGATTTCTTTCATCCACTTAGGCTTTAGATATCACTGAACAGTTGTATGAGATGTAACTAACTAACACTGAAGGAATTCTTTACCTTGACTTGCAGGTTATCTCTTCAATAGGACCACATGCTCTATATTCTTTATGTTTGGGACATTCATAAGCTGGAATGGGAAAATAAAAAAGAGGAAGAGCTCAGTAAGAATATCATAGAAAAGCCCCATGACCTTATGCCAAGAAATTAAACACTAACTACTCATTTTCCTATATATCTTTGACAATCTTGAGAAGCAAAGAGATTAAACAGATATCAGACTCATGTCTCTGAGTGGGATTATTTTATGCAATTTAGCCACAGAGATATAGCACCATACTTTACATTTAAGGAGATAAAGGCAGGAGTCTATACCTTGATTACAACTTTTTCATAATTTGGGTCTCTTTTGTATAAGTTCTCAAAGGGGAGTGTATTCCTATCCTCCCATCCTCTTCTGATTACACTAAATATATAAGTTATATAAGTGATCAGCTGATGCCTGCAAAATACACAGTTGCCTGTGTAAAAAAAAAAAAAGGATCTACTAATACAGATCTTTCTGACACAGTAAATGGATGTATATTTTTGCAGGCTCATTTATCATTTCCATTGTTAAAAATGTTACCTGAAAATTACTTGAGGAAAGCAGCTGGTGTCTTCATTGCTCATAAAGCAATATGACATCATTAGGATACTATCATAGAATCATAGAATGGTTCGGGTTGGTGGGACCGGTAAAGATCATCTAGTCCAGCCCCTGCCATGGGCAGCGACATCTTTCACCAAATCAGGTTGCCTCGTCCAACACAGCTTTGAACACTTCCAATGATAGGGCATCCACAACTTCTCTGGGTAACCTGATCCACTGTCTCACCACCCTCATCATGAAAAATTTCATCCTTACATACAATCTAAACCCACCATCTTTCAGTTTAAAACTATTGCCCCTTGTCCTTTTACTGCAGGCCCTGGTAAAAACTCTTTCTTATGCGCTGCCTTTATATATTGAAAGGCTGAAATACGGTCTCCCCAGAGCCTTCTCTTCTGGCTGAACAACCTTAATTCTCTCAACCTTTCCTCACAGAAAAGGTATTGCAGCCCTCTGATCATTTTTGTAGTCCTCCTCTGGACCCACTCTACCTAAATCTTTCTTGTACTGGGGATGCCAGGACTGGATGCAGTACTCCAGGTGGGGTCTCAAGAGAGCAGAGTAGAGGGAGAGAATCACCTCCATCAACCTGCTAGCCACACTTCTTTTTATGCAGCCCAGGATACTATTGGCTTTCTTGGCTGTAAGTGGACATTTCTGGCTCACACCCGATTTTTCATCCACCAGTATCCCCAAGACCTTCCTTGCAGGGCTGCTCTCAATCAATTCATCACCCAGTCTGTACTGATATTGGGGACTGTCCCGACCCAGGTGCAGGACCTTGCACTTGGCCTCGTTGAACTTCGTGAGACTCCCATGGGCCCACTCCTCAAGCCTGTAAAGGTCTGTCTGGAAGGCATCCCTTCCCTCTGGCACATCAACTGTACCACTCAGCTCGGTATCATCCACAAACTTGCTGAAGGTGCACTCAATCCCACTATCTATGTCATCAGTGAAGACATTAAATAGCACTGGTCCCAGCATGGACCCTAGAAGGACACTACTTGCTACTGCCTTCCACTCGGACATTGAGGCATTACTGTAACTCTTTGGATGCAGCCATCCGGTCAAATTCTTTATCCATCTAACAGTCTACCCATTAAACCCATATCCCTCCAATTTAGTGGCAAGAATGTTGTGGGGGACCGTATCAAAGGCCTTACAAAATTGCAGGTAGATGACATCAGTAGCTCTTTCCTTTTCCACTGATGCAGTCACTCCATTGTAGAAGGCTACTAGATTAGTCAGGCACAATTTGCCCTTGGTGAAGCCATGTTGGCTGTCTCTAGTCACCTCCCCATCTTCCATATGTTTTCACATAACTTCCAGGAGGATCTGTTCCATGACCTTACCAGGCACTGAGGTGAGACTGACTGGTTGGTAGTTCCCAGGGTCCTCCTTACTACCCTTCTTGAAAATAGGTGTAATATTCCCTTTTCTTCAGTCACTGCGGACTTCGCCTGACTTCCATGACTTTTCAAATCTGATGAAGAGTGGCTCAGTGACTACATCAGCCAACTCCCTCTGGGATATACCTTGTCAGGTCCCATGGACTTGTGTATGTTCAGGTTCACCAGGTCGGTCTTGAACTTGCTCTTCCCTCACAATGGGAAGGACTTTACTACCCCAGTCCCTTCCTGGAGGTTCAGGGACTTGAGAGATGTAGGAAGAGTGAATACCAGTGAAAAGCGAGGCAAAAAAACTGTTGAGTACCTCAACCTTCTCCACATTGCTTGTCACTATTTCTCCTGTCTTATTTATCAGTGGGGTACATCTTTTTTATTCTTCCTTTTCTGACCAATATATCTGTAGAAGCCTTTCTTATCATTCTTCACATTCCTTGCGAAATTCAGCACCAACTGTGCCTTAGTTTTCCTGATCCCAGCCCTACACAGCCAGGCACCATCCTTGTATTATTCTCAGAGCACTTGATGCTGGTTCCACTGCCCATGCATTTCCTTCTTGCACATTAATTCAACCAGAAGACAGACATCCTAACAGACGCTGCTCCCTGTTGGCAAGCCCTGGTTGCTGGAGCACCCTAGGTGCCAGTTCTATCCAGCTTCCTGCAGTCTGAACTGGCTGCAGGGGCAGCCGATACCTCCATACACACAGCCCAAGGGTGTCAGGGGCTCAGAAAACTCCTCAGACACCCCTGTGTACACCTTGCAAGCCTCACAGTCCTCTCAGCACACAGCAGTAGCTGCTGTTGCTAGCATAGGCTTCCTGTGGTTCTAACTGAAATAGCTGAAACAGTTCAATATAAGCTTCCCTAACAGTTCATGATAAATGGTTAAATACTTACAGCAAACACCATTGGTATGACTTCTCCAGTCAATGCAGACATTTTGATCAGCGCAGATGGCAGCATAGATCTGCAGACTTGAGCATTCCAGGTCTAAGTTGGGAAGTACACAACTATCAAAAACGCAGGCTGCATAGAACCTATCAGGATTAACAACTTCATGGCACTCCTTGAACACACTAGAAACAGAAACATACGTCATTATTAGTTATTGAATAATCCAAGAATTCTCCAATGTGCTTAGCATGTTATAATGTGGCAACAGTGACACTTAAGGAGATGTGAACTTGGACTATTACTGAGAGATTTCTACTAAGAGCACTTGACTAGACTGTAACTTTCCAACATATTTTAAAGTATTCTCTGCTCATCTACAAAACACCCAGGCACCACTATTTTCTGTCCAGGAGCTACATGAATATTATGAAGTGTAGCCATGAACTACTTTTCAAACTAGATTTGAATTATTTTTAATTCTGATACCCGGTTCCAAAAATGAATCTCTCTTCTTTCAGTTGGTGTCTGCTGATGAGTAAGAATGGGAAAAGGCCAGAGCATAAAACAGTGGAGAGCAGAAAGCACAAAAGAATGTGAGAACATCAAGAAAGGCTAATGTAGCAGCCAGAGGGTTGGGAGTAAACTGTATCAGCAAACAATGACATCTAGAAATGGCAAAAGAAATAGAAGAAACCCACAGAGCTACGAGAGATGGAAGAATAGTTAGAAACATTATTTATTGAGAAACAAACACCAAAATTGCCGCTTAATGTGAAGAGTAAATGCTTATAAACACCAGAGGAATGTCTACCTTCCCAAAAGAAGCTTGCAGATGGAAGATTCTTTGCAAGGCTGCCCTGTGGTTGTACTAGGTGCTTCTGTAGGAATTAGGCCTGGAGAGCACTGTGGTTTGGAGGGATCAATGACTTGCCAGTAATCTGCCATGGTTTCACAGTTTTCTGCAATGTTTCCATTCGGCAACCTGCAGTCATCTGCCTTGTTGTTATTGCAAATACCTACAAATGGTAAGGGGAGAAAGAATTCACTCACAGACTTGTTATCAAAAGACAAGTCATTTCTGTGGCAGTGCTGTCATTTACCTGCTTGTGGCTTTCTGAGAGTACAAAAATTGTAACAGTAAGCCTTACCACATTGTCCCTGAGTGTTGTTGACAAACAGACTGTAGGACATTCTGATAGAAAAGGACAAGCCGTTGAAGGTCGCATTCATTTTAAGTTCAGGAATTTCCACTACATGATTTATGCCTGACTTATAGATGCTCACGCCAAATTTTTTATAAGGCAAAGCAACTGCCTGTTTGTTTACAGTCACCTAATAAAAAGAAAACAGAAAAGAGACATATATTTCATTTGACTTTAGAAAACAATCAATTGTTCATTACTTTGCATTGGAGATGCAAATGTAAAGGCAAACAATGTGCTTTCAGTTTATACCAAGTGTCCCTGTGTTTCCTTTTATGTTACCGGGAAGTCAAATTTGCCTTCTCCAAGCCACAGAAAAGGCCTATCAGCCACTAATAAACTAGACTACAACTTGGAGTTTAAACCAGTGAACACTCTACAGTCTTACTAGAGTGACTATTGCATTAAGGACACTCTGTACAAGTACAATATAAAATTTGCCTAAACTCTGAGTGCACAAAGTTTCTTGGAACCACCAAAATTACCAAAATAAAAGGAACAAGTTTGCAGGAAAATTAGAAGGAAAGAATAAGGAAATTATAACGAAATTGCAGGAAAGAACTAAGCCAAAATCTGTATCATTTATTTAAATACAGTAACCATGATATACCTATAAAACTAACACTAATACTTTTACTCAGCAACGGTAGATTTCCTTGATTTGGAGAAAAATGAAGCCTATATATTGGAATTTTTCAGTAATTTCACAGAAACACAGAATGGCTGATATTGGAAGAGACCTCTGGAGTCATCTGGCCCAAAACCCCTGCCCAACCACAGCCATCTACAGCTGGTCATCCAGAAACATGTCCAGACAACTTTCCAAGTTGGAATACCTCCAAGGATGGATGCTTTGCCTAAAGCAGTCCAAGATACCATTAACCTTTTTTGTGGCAAGGGCAAATTTGCTGCAACCTAATTTGTAATATTCCCACACAGTAATGTTCAAAACAAACAAACAAACCCCACAAAAGCCTAAAAACAAACACTTCTCACCCAATTTTGAATCCCCAAAGTTGGGACATGATGTTTACCAATTAAATAAACACATAGGAGCCCCTCCTTTGAAAAATTAAAAAGGTGACACCAATCAAATCTAGTAAGGATCATTTTTTAAAATGCTTAAGCCTAGTACTTTAACTGCTATGTCTAGTTTACACTGTATCCTCCCATTCAACAATCATTCTTTTCCCTTCTTACATCAATGTCAATTGTAAATTAGTTTACTTTATATCCTTAACTCTTAGCAATTCATACATGTTTATGTATTTAGGAAAGATAAGGCACTGCAAATAGTTGCAATAAAAAAGGGAAGGAGTCGTATAAATTTTTTCCAGTATTCAGATTCAGAAAAGCAGTCCTTCAATGCAGCCCTAAATTATAATCCAAAATGGACTGAAATCTAAAACACAGATTCCATTTTTATTTTTTCCTAATAATGTATAATTATCACATTGATGCTTTATTAATATTTCAGTCAAGAAATCAAAGGTAACATTCTCCAATACCTCTACTTGTAGGGTATTTGGTTTCACTGTTGCTATGCGCACTTCCTGAGTCTCATGTCTCACAATGAGCGTTCGTGGACAGGAAACTACATCCCGTGTGTCACAATGGTAGTTATCAATGTACACACCAAAGTTGTCAACTGTTTTATTAATCTGTTCCACAAGAACGTATGTGCAATTCCCTTGATAGCTGTAGTACAGTCCATCAAAAGTCATGTAATGTGGGTCTCCCCAGCCAGTGCAGTAGCCTACAAAAACAAAGAGCCAGGTTAGTTGTTTATGGTAACATACAGAATCTGATCAGACTACAAACAAAATCTGTAGGTGTGGGATTCACCTCATCTAACTTTAAGCAGTTGAATATTTAACAAGTATCTGTCAATGCATGAGTTCATTTCTAGAACTTATCGATAATAGAAAAAAAAAACAGACTTTCAGGGCACAGCACATCTGACATATTTCTGAAAGACAACTAAGAATAGGATTAACTGTGTCCTAGAAGTACCTTTACAGATCACCTAAACAAGTAACTTATACGCAGACTTCTAGCTTATAGATGTCTGCATCTGGACATTTAAATCCTACCTTAGGAGACCAATTTGTTCTACTAACAAAACAGATATGTTGAAACGATGGCAACCAAATTAAGTAAAAGCCCCTGATTAGCTAAAAAAAGATCAATGTACAATAGACTCTGAACAGACCAACACTGGAGGTCTGAGGGGCACATCTTGCACAATATTTGTCCCCTGATAAACATTGCTGCTCTTGACGCTAGTATTGTTCCCACAGGAGATAAAATATTCCATATAATATATACTTACAATCACACTCCCAATGCCAACAGCATAGGTTTTCATCATAGACTGGCACAGGAGCAAGCCCATTAGCACATGTGGGTTTAGGAGGTGGCTCACAGATTACTGGAATCAGCTGGACTGTATTGTTTTCTAAACATACCGCCTTAGTGCAGTTACACAGCCACCATGACTGACCTGGCTGTATTTGGAAAGAGAGAGGAAAAAAAAAAAAAAGAGAGAGAAGCCTTATGAAGCAGTCAGACTGAGTCAGACTGGTAACATTTCTGCCTGAATACCTTCTGCAGAGTTTTAAAACACCATGTGTTTGTTCACAATTTTCTTCACAGCAGAAGTCTGAAATTGGGAAGGAAGAGCAGCATTCAACACCATCAAGGCCTGCAAGATAAGCTAGCTCTATTGAAAGCTGCTAAGTGAAAGGCATTAATTACAAGTGTGAAGCCAGTAACCAGAAATGGGAATTGCCTTTTTCAGTTTCAGTTGTCTAAAAGCTAGTCGTCTTATCTAATCTTATCACCTAGACTTCCCCCCGCAGATTGACAGTGACAGACTGGATATGATCAATCCCCTTCCACGGATGCCGAGAAGAGATGAATAATTGAAGCTACAGTTAACACTAGCTATTTGGGGTGTCAAGTCTAAGGTGACTGCATTGTGAATGTATGCATTTTTTTTCTATCTTGCATCAGTTTTTCAGCCATTAATTATTTGTATCACTGCAAAACTAGAGGGTTACAACAAACTTAGAATTGGAGTGAAAATTCATGAGCATTTGATTGTGGTGATCTGTTCCACAGTTAGTTCTTAAAATCAGACTATGACCAAGTATGTCTCATTCCAAACCCAGACTAGTTCAGCCCTATGACTTCTTGTTGGGCTGGACTGTAAACACAACAAACTTTTCCACACCCTGGACCTACTCAAAAGCAGAAATAAGAAAAGAGAGTTTAGGGCCACTTAGCCCTTGGTTACTTCCTCTGAAAAGCTTTTCTACAATAAAGAGAAAGATTGATGTGTACTCCAGCTCCATGAAGAAGGCTTTTTTAAAACTATCCATGAAGAACTAATACCAGTATATACACTACAAAACCAAAATTCACTGGAAGTCATGCTGATACCCAAAAAGCCAGGAACAAACAGAATGGACAGATATTTCATTTTGTATTGACATTAGTACTTAAACCCTATAATAACAACATTCTAATTATGTGACTAGAATCCTTTCAAAGCACAACAATATAAATAAAAAAATTGAAATCTACTAACCGCATAAGTTTCATTAGGTGAAATAACACAGTTTAAGCCAGAAGAGGAAGGTGAAGTCTGACCACTCTGTGTAGTAACTGCGGTGTACGCAGAACTAGTGGAAATGGTAGTTGTTGGTGTAACAGTCCTGAATGTACTAGTTGAGCCAGGCAAAAGTATTTCAGAGGTGCTAATGCTGGTTGAAGTGACGCTAGTGAAAGAACTAGACGTTGTTCCTGAAGTGGTGGTAAAAGACTCTGTGGGAGTTGTTCCAGAAGTAGTGACTGTCAGAGGGGTTCCGGTTATTGAAGATAATGAAGTAATGCTAGATGGAGTAAAAACTGTGGAGGCTGATCCGGAGGTTGGCGTGCTAATAAGGGTAGCAGCTGATACGGTGGAAAGGATGCCAGTCTCAGACGTAGTTTCCATGGTGCTACTTAAATTTGTTCCAGCCGTGGAGCTCTGCAAACTGGTTCCTGAGAAAACACAGCGTTTCATTGCATACACGGTAAGAGCACTGCATACACGGTAAGAGTACACGGCTAATGCTCGAGAAGAAAGGGAAGCCAGTCTGAAAAGATGCGCCCCAACAGCGCCTGAAACGACTGAAACGGCAAAAAACAAGACCCCTGCCATCGCGCACCACCCCTCCCACTCCGTACGTTCCCTCCAGCTGAAGGACGAGGCCCCGCAGCGGCAAAAGCAACACTTCCAGTCAGATCGCTATCTGCCCAAGCCGGACACAGGCCCCACGGTGCAAAAACCTCCGCGGAGCCCTGCGCACTCAGGGAACGCCAGGCCTTCCGCCCACGACCCCTGCACCCTCCTCACCTCCACACAGCCAGCCCGACGGCACCAGCTCTTTTAGGGAACCCTCAACAATTTCTCACCGCCCTCACCCCAGACCAAAAGCACAACTCCAGCTGCTCGCGGACCTTCGCTTCTCCCCCTGCAAGGGAACACGGGACAGCCTGGCCACACACTTACCTTCAGGCCGCGTGGACGGAGGGGCTAGGGAGGTGGTGTATGTTGGCGTGGGCGCGGATGTGCTGGCAGTAGTCGGGGTGGATGTCGGTGAACCAGGAACGGGCGTTGTCCCCTGGGTGCTGCTGCTGGCGCTGCTGGAGGACGTCGTGCCAGCGGTGGTACTGCTGGGCCCTGCCGTTGGTGTTGGCGTCGGAGCCGTGGTCGACTCGGTTACAGCCGTCGTGCTGGGCGCACTGGTTCCTGACAAAACACAGCGTTTCATTGCAAGCGGGCAAACTGCACTTGGTATTCACTTCCTTTGTTTTCTAGACCGATTACCAAATCCCACAAACCTAACCACAGGAAATTCAGAGAGTAATAAAGCAGAAACAGTTTTCTGAAGGGCTCGCGCCTAACAGGGCCATCACACACAACGGCTCCTACACCTTGCATGGGAGCCAGACGCAAACCCTTCACCAACGACCAACGTTGCACGGGACAGCTCTCTGCTCTGCGAAACCTTTAGACTGCACAGAAGAGCTCAGCAGTCCGGAATCCACCCCAACTCGTGCAG